>APFE031679991.1:82761-176648 GCA_000404065.3 Pinus taeda | reverse complement strand
GACAGATGACTACTTATCACCCGGATTTTCTCGCTGATTTTTCTTCCCTCGTATCTATTAGATGAGTGCGCATTCAAGACTAAACTGTCCATCAATCAAATATCGACATCTCTCCATGCAATGTCAAATCACTTTGTTTTCAATGATATCGAGTGCATTTTAGAACTCCATTTTTCTTTTTAACTCCGGGAAGATTTTTGAAAGCATGAAAAATTAATTTTTATAAAGAGGTGAGATATTTTGTTTTTATTTGTCTCTCGATCTATACATTTATTTATTTATTGGCAAGATACTATAATTATTTCGCTATCGATCTATATTACTTAACATAATTGATCTGTATTACTTAACCTAATTCGAAAAGATGAAAGGAATGTATCGTTAAGAAAGATGGAAAGTGTTAATTGGTAATTTAGTATGAGTTTTTAGTTCATTTGATTGTTTATCTAATAGTGTGTTTATTGATGTGTAGTGTCTTAGCTTCAATACCGATTATATTAAAGTATTATGATTTTGTAATTTATATCTGAAATTTTTATTCTTTTATTCTTATAAAATTATATTTGATTTATAAATTAAAATAATTTATATTTGTTTTCATATGGAATATTAAAAATATGATTATTAATTTTTTAAATAATAAATATCTTAATTAATATAAACTTCTTAACTATTAAGTTTTATTTTTTCAAAATATTAAAGTCAATGGCAAAAGAATAAAGAATCAACATTTTATAATTGTATTATACTAACATCAATCTTATATTTGAATTCAAACAATACTCAAAACACCAAATGCTTTTGATTATAAAAACGAAGTGCAATAGGATGATTATTGCATATCCATCTACATTACTTAATATAAGTTAAAAAGATGGAACAAGTTTATTTCATACAATATTTTTACTTTGTAGAGTTTGTTTCAATTGTAAATGGTTGGTTTTTAGCAAATTCCAAAATCATAAAAAAAAGCATTTACAATTTTACTACACAAACCTCAACCATATATTTTCCTTATGATATTTATTTAAACAATACTCAAGATACAAAATACGTCATTCAACCCAACAGTTGATTAATTATATGGAGCTAGTCCATTCATATCCAAGCAATAACAAAAAGAATAACATTCATTTCTCATATTGTTTCCTTTTGAAAACTGATGTAATGTCATTTTAATGACTATATATGTTCATGGCTAAAGGTAAATAATCACTCACATAGTATTGAGAGTAAATTTCAACTTTGAAATGCTTATAAGGGGTTGAAACAACACAAATAGATGATCATATATGCAACTTATAAGGACACCTTAGTTTCAGTATATTCCAACCCAACACTATATTAATAATTTCAAGATATTCCAAACTCAACCCTATATTCATAATTTCATATCACATTTGCCTAGACATTAGAGTTATTTAAGTGATCCATAGCACCATTATATTCATAATTTCAAGATATTCCAAACCTAGCACTATATTCATAATTTCATATCACATTTGCCTAAACATTACACTTATTTAAGTGATCCATAGAACGTTTCTTTTCATGACATGCATGTGTGCACATAGATCAATTTATAGATAGATTCTAATGCACTTGGGTTGGAGTGGGTCCAAGGTTGGTTGAAAGAAATTTAATGGTAACATATAAGAGACCCTATCCACAATTAATAAAACATTAATATGAAATTTATTACGATATACATAGTGTAATACATATCCCAACCAACATTGAAACTCATTCCTTGTGTCAACACTCCAACCAGATAGAAATTGAGTTGTGGGGGATCTAGCAATGCAAAGAGTCTTGAGAAATTTACTAACTGGATGGAAATGTTCACCAATGAATTAATGAAGAAATGAATCATTCTTCCTCTATCATGTAGCAAATTAAAGTGTATAAATTATACTTTAACCCAATGAGAAAATTAGTTACTCAAAGGGATTAACTAAAAATAGAGTTGGTGACGCAAAGGAGTTTGGGGGAGTGCCAATTAAACAAAACAAAAACCAAGAATGCCTCAACTCAATCAGACAATAATGTATGAATTTGAGTGTTACCCTGGAAATCTAAATAGGAAATCAATATCTAATCACTTTGTTGAACCCAATTTTCTTAGCAATTGTTGAATTATAATATTATTTTGACATTTTTGAACTTTATAGATTACAATCCCAAAATTCCAACATTCTCATTTGGTTGAGTTTTCCTTCACCAATGAACTACTAAAATTATTTGACATTTGTTTAGATTTAGTTTTGGATCACACCTCCCTAATAGGAGGTTTTTAGTCTTCAAAATTTGATTCATTGAAGGGATTGAAGCATATGGGTTCAACTTTAGTCATCTTTCTAAGTCTATTGCTCCATAGATTATGAAGGATATTTGCTTCTTATTTTCTCTATTAAAATTGTTGGGTTTCCTTATTCCTTTTTTACTAAGGGCATTCTACCTCTCCATGTTTGTGTTTTTATGTTGTTTTCAAAAACCATCTTTAGCCAAATGATTTTTTTTTTCTCCCATACAAAGCTCCATACATTTTCCATAAGTATGGGCTATCAAAGAACACATCTCAAGTATTCATGTTCGCATACATAAGCCCACATCAAATGTAATACAATGTAAGTTGTAATAGAAAATTTATATGTAGAAAAATAACAAAACCTAATAACAAATAAGCATTTGAAAGAGAAAAAGATTTACTTAGAGCTAATAGAAAAAACCTACAAAACTCTCTAGCTACAAATATATATTTATCTTGGTATTGTTATGTGTGTTAGATGATATATCACTACTACTATTATGTAAGCATCCATCATTATAAAAACTACAAACCATTTGCTTGAAGTAAATCTTGTTTTTAAAATAATTTTTTCCTTTTAAATTTTTCCACTATTCCAACAATTCACGCATACAACTTCATGTTTTGTTAGAGTTAATGGGAGAAATGTATTGCTACAATGCATTCTTCTAGATAGTGTTGTTTCAATAATTGTGAGTTGAACTACATAGGTGTCATTATTATTCCAATAGTATTTGGTTGTTATAGTTATATGTTATACCTATCCCAATGCTATAAATATGAGATTTTATCATGTGTTTGGAAAATTATTATAACCAATAAATATCTCCATGATTAGTCACAATGGTTCAACTCCTTAGCTAATGATTATTTCTTTATACAACTGGTCCACCACTTCACCATAATGTCCGTTGAGATATATGGAATCATTATAGTAAAAAATATTTATTGTTATAGGAGATTGTACCACTATAATAGTGTCAATGTCACAACAACATAATACTAACACAAAGTTGTAGCAACAATGTCATAGTAAGATAGCAACAGAGCGATGTCACAACAACATAACATCAAGGTGGTGTTGTAAAACTGTAACAATAGGTTTGTGTTACAACAACATTGTGAGAACAATGAAATAGCAAAGTGATATTGTAGCAATGGTGTCACAAAAACAAATAATAAGGTGTTATTGCATCAATGGTGTTGCAACATGCTTATTTCATCTTCTAAGATATTAATTGAAATATGTTGGTATGGATTCCTTTTGTTGGAGATATCATACACTTAATTGTACTTGAGTTAGACTAGTGAGTGGAGTCATGCATGAAAACCATATTATCATCATCAAGAGGGAACTCCACAATTGCATGCATGAGTTATACTAATATCCACTTGCGTGAGATAGTGAACTAATGACTACAAGGTTGATTAACGAAGACTCTCTCCACTTGCAGAGGAGTCGTTGAGCTGTTGCCTTGAGTGCTGTCTAGAAGTGTTGCTATCATGGCTGATGTGTGCTCCAAAGAAAGAATTGATTAAGTGTTGGAGCCATGAGGGGCGTTGTTTGGGTAACCCCAGATTTAGCTAGAAATTGTGCGAGAAAAATATGAGTTATGATAGTGTGGCTACTAGGATTTAGCAGAGATCTGCTGTGTGAAGCTTCTGAGTTGTGTTTGTACAGAGTTGTGCTTAAAGGTCAAGAAGACTAACCTTGAAGAGTAGTCACTATTCTTTCCACGTGGCATGGACTGTCCGCTGTCCAGAGATTAACTGTTTTGTTGTTTCGTGTTGTTGGAGACATAGCTCAAGTGAGGTGTTGAGAGGTCAGCTTGTGGAGCTGTGTGCGGTCGAGCATTGTCCGAAAGAAAGCATAAGGGTGAGTCTAGGAAAATGTGAGCTCATAGCCAGAGCTGTAAGCTCGATGGTGTGCAGAGCTGTGGGCCCTGTGGTGTGAAGAGCAAGAGAAGGGCTCGATAGGGGTGAAAGAGAAAGATCATGAAATTGTTGTCAATTGGAGCCATTGGAGTTGTCCGCTAGCAGGAGAGCTCATGTATTGCAGGTGTTTTGTTTTTGCGTTTAGTTTTATCTCTAATATGAGAGAGAGGCAGCATGGAAAATTACTAGAGAGGAAGTTGAGGCAGAAACATTTTTGGAGAGTAGCCGCGACGTGCATTTGAAGAGTTGCTACAAACGAGGCTGAGGTAGCAGCAACGTGGAATATTATTGTATCAGATGCATGGATTAAACACCCGTGCTGAGGTGTCGGTGGTGCGCAGTCAAAGCCTGAAGTAGTTGGTGGCGTAGTTGGCTAGTGGCCGTGGTCGTTTGGTGTTCACGCAAGAAGAAAAGTGGTTGATCCAAGTTGGAGGTGAAAACGTTGTTGAGATACTCATTGACGCTTGTGCGGTGTGTGGGAGTTGATTATGGTGCCACTCCAGACTGGTGTTGTGTGATAGGAGTGTTTGTTTTGTATGTTATTATTGTTTGATGCATTACCACTATGGTGTTGACTAAGACGAGTGGAATCCAATGACCGTATTACAGACTTGTGCAATAATTTCGTGAATTGATCTCAGTGAAGCATGGAAGGGTGAGGATTAGGACTCTACTGCCTATTGTGATGTAAAGTGAGGTGTGAAAGCCGAGGACTTTTCCCTGGAATAGTTTGAGGAAGCTTCGTAAAAAAGGCAGTGAAGCTTGAAAAAGGAAATAAACATTGTTCCCTGATATCCGAATCAGACTCCATGTGTGGAGATATTACTATGAATGAGTTGGTTGTGGTTGCTACTGTGTGTATAAGGTTACTACTATGATTGAAGTACAATGAGCCGGATAATATTGGATGCTGATCTTTTTGATGATGTTTTGGAGAGCCTATTTGGAAGTATTCTTGGACCTGGTAATATATTTTATTCCAGTAGTATTTTTGAGTCATCAGAACTATTAGATCAACACAATGATTTTATTGATGACAATAAATATTCAGAGGTGGAGTCCATTCCACGGGAGAGTAAAACTTGTTTTTCCTTGAACCCAATTGCTATAATGTGATTGCCTCTATTTCTAAGATTTCTGCAAAAATAGAGGATACTACCATGGATGATGTTCATAGGCTATTCATGTTCGAAGATGAGTGAATTTTGGTGGCTTCTCATGGAACATGCGGAGAACTTGAATTAGATTACCTTGTTCAGGATTTTTCATTGCAACCCAATCCAGAAAAGTTTGCTGATGTTAAGTACATAAGCAAGAAGCAAAGGAATTTTTTTAGCAAAGCCAGAAAGGTGAAGATGAAACTGCACAAACAAATGAACAAGCATGTACCCTTTAGCAAAAAGGCAAAAATCAAATGTTTTGTTGTAAGCCTAACTGAGACTTAGACCAGTAGGCATAACAATTAAGAGTATGTTTACAGTGTCTTATGTTATAGTATATTTGTAATATTGTTGGAATTAAGGGGGAGTGTTGGAAGAGATTAATTCCAACCACCACCAATAAATGTTATGTCTAGCTTCTTCTAGAATTCGGCGGAGCTGGATAGCTTCCTGGAGATGCCACTGCCGACCGACTCTAGAAAGATCTCTGCTATGTATAAAAACCTATTCAACGATTGAACGAAGACAAGTTCTAATTTATGTTCATGTTTTTAACTGTGTGTGATCTCTGATTGGGATGACTACTCAGAGAAATCTCGTATTTTGGGGGTGTCTTTGATCAGTATGCCTTTCGAAGCAAAAATTGGTCCCACAGCCAAACTCATTGATGAAGCTTTACCAGGACATGAACTTCTCCGAGTTTATGAATCTCTTAGCTTCCAAGGAGTACAAAGAAAGGGCATTCCTAGATTCCAAAATGCTTGCCAAGACACACCAAATTAGTCACTGAACCAACTGATCACAACCTTTCACCCATATTTTCTTGTTCAGGTTTCTTTCCTTGTATCAAGCAAATGAGTACATATATAAGACTAAACCATCTACATCAATCAGATATGGGCAATCTTTCATTACAATGTATTTGGAAATCTGAGTGTGATATTACTTTCAACGATATCAAGTGCATTCTAGAATTTCTTTTGTTTCTTATTTTAGGAAACAACCCTCAAGCTACCTATCAGATATTGACATTTTTTTCAAAGTTAGATATTACTTTCAATGATATCGAATGCATTCTAGAACTACTTTTGTTTCTAAATTTAGACAAGTTTCTTTAGCTTTACTAGGTTGAATATTTAGTGTTGGTGAAGGACTAATGATATGTACTTCATATATTTCGTAATATGAAAAGGCTTAATATAATGTTATAAATGTTTTTAGAATTTCTCAAAAGCTTCTACTTTTATTAAAATTAAAAAATATTTTAATGGTTTCAAAAAGTTTTTGAAAATTTGATTTTAAAATTATATATGAAAATGACAAATTGTATTTTAATATTTAAAAAAAAATTGTAATTTTTTATTTTTTATTGGTTTGGGAATTTTTATGTGGATATTTTTATCTGAAAAAAATATAAAAGTACATGTTATTGAATTTAGTTTTTTGTGATCCAGGAGGACAGTAAGTTTCGATGTGGTTTTTCTTTACACTTGCATCCCTATCCAGGAGGCCATTAAGGTCATCAATCGCCTCATTGACCCTGATACCACTCGATTAGTTGAGATTTATCTTACTTCGACTTTTTTCTGCTTTGAAGGGGAATTCTATGAACAGACCTGCAGGGTTGCCATGGGCTCCCCCCTATACCTGGTTTTTTCTAATATTTTTATGGAAGGCTTTGAATACAAGGCTTTTGTCTCTTGCCCAAGCTATGGAAGAGATTTGTTGACGACATGGTGTCATTTGGTCTCATGGCCATGAAGAGTTAGATATTTTTTTCGAGCTTCTCAATAACCAATATTCCTCCATAAAGCTTACTATGGAACAGGAAATTGATGGGTTCCTATCTTTCATTGATGTTCTAATGTTGAGGAATGATGACAGTTCTTTCTCCCGCCAGGTATTTTGGAAGAAAACTCACACTGAGCAGTATCTTCATGCCAACTCTCATCATTTCCGTGCTCAAAAGTGGCATTTTCTCAACACACTAGCCACTCAAGTGTTGAGAATATCTCATAAAAAGAACCTTGATAAAGAGAAATCCCATCTCCTTAATGTTTTTGTTGTAATGGGTATAGTAAGAACGAAGGTCTGAAAGCCTTCCTTAAAGCTAGCATAGGTCCTACGGTTAAGAAAGACACTAAAGATTAAATCTATAGGTTCATCTTCCTTTCATCTAGGGGACCACTCATAAGATTGCAAGAATCCTTAAGAAGCATAATGTTCCTTAAGATCAGTTAAAGACTATGTTGACCCCAAGGACAAGAAATGTGTTTATGTTATTCCTTGTTCTTGTGGGACCCCCTATGTTGGTGAAACTGGGTGCTCTATTAATCAGAGAATTCATGAGCACGCAGTTGACATCAAATATGGGAGGACCCATTCTTCTGCCCTGGTGGAACATGTGGAGAATACTAAGCATCATATATGTATTGATGAGGCCTAGGTTATTGCTAAGATTGCTCCTTTTCATCACCAGAAGTTTAGGGAGGCCATTGAAATTGAAAGAAGGTTGAGGAATCTCAACAAATGACAGCTGTAAGATTAGCAGTTGTTGGATCCCTACTCTTTCCTCCTAGCCCCTCCCCTCTTACCCCCAACCCCCTTGGTTCGCCCTTGTCTTTTCCTTATTCTCTGGTTTTTTGTTCCCTCTTCTTCTGGATTAATTTTATTTTCCCTGTCTCTCGACCCAGTCAATTATAGTCGTTGCCCAGTCTTTTCCTTGGTCAATTGTAGTTGTTTATTTATAGTCGTTGAATGATAGATCTCTCTATTTAACTTGTTGCCATGATCTAGTCGTTCATCTTGTGCCAACGATGAACCACACTTGCTAGTTCAAAACCCGTCAACAAATAAATTTTGATGTGATTATCACTAAAACATTCTTGATTAATAGTACATATTACTAAAATATTACGCTAATAGATTTAACAATAAAAAATTAAGTAATTTATATTGTGTTTATAAATAAATTATTCAAATATTTAAAAATTTTAGATATAAATTTTTAAACTCATTGCAATACACTATTATCATAATTTTAATTTTTTATTCTAAAAATAAAATTTTAAGACTCAAAACTATAGACATATATTAATTTTTAATATAAAAAATTTTAAATAAAATCAATAATTTTAAAAATAATAATTTATATTTTTCAAAAGTATATATAATATTGAAAAATTAAAGTAAACTATTTATTTATATTTATTATATATATGTGTGGTGTGGTGTGTGTGTGTGTCGCGTGTGTGTGTTAAAAAATTAAAGTAAAATATATATATATATATATATATATATATAATATATAAACACTATAATATTTTTTGTATAAGGCCCAGCGCACCCTAACCTTTTAGAGACTTGCATTCAACAACGAGTTGATCCTTTCCGCACCAGCATTGATCAACAACAACTTGCTCCTTGGGGTGCATTCATTCTAGAAATTTGGGAAAATTAAAAAGGATCTTCAAGTTTCCTCTTATAGAAGCTTGTAGGAATTGTTTTAACTATTTATGTTGGATAAGAAGTTCGAATCCTATTTGATGTTACTTTGGATACTTCACCTCTTATCCCTTCGGCTCATCCTCCCATTTTATCTCAAGCATAAATTGGTAAATGGATAAGAATTCATAAACTACCATCTCTTTCCTATAAATTTACTTCCATATACAACATGAGGGATGGCTTTTGAAGATTGATCATGCCCTCATGCTACTACCTTGAATCTAAGGGAGTCATCATTTTCATGCATTAGGGTGACATTAAGGTATGTTTTTTTTCAAGGAAGGACAAGTCAACTTTGGGACATCTCTACAAGATCAGATACTATTCTAGGTTGTAATCTCTCTCCTATAGAGTATCCAATTTTCCTATATGTGTTATGTTACATTTACATTCATGTATTTCAATGCTTCTTTGATCCATTGAATATAGTAATTGAAGTATGGTACATAGATATTGTGGATCTCTGGCTTTTTTTGAATGTATGTACAGGTTCTAATTATAACAACCAAAGCTCAGATTGGATCTTAGAAGCAGAGAGGAAAGTAAAGAATGCGATAGATTCCAAGAAATCCAGCTTCCCATTCCTCAATTTCTCTAAGGGAAACTCTATATTCTTTCCTTTATGTTATTCTAGATGAGTTCACTCTATCTAGGGAAGAAAATTTTGTTTGCAATCATAAATTTTGCATAACACAATATCTATCTATCTATCTATCTATCTATCTATCTATATATATATATATATATATATGAAAGCCAATAATTATGGTAGCATACATATGGGAAATAATAACTTTTGTAAAATTATTGGAGTGGGATAGACTACTAGATCTAGAAGAAAGAATAAAAGGAACAAAGAGAAACCAACAAAAATCAAAAGTCAAGCATAGAAATGAAGGAAATACCATTGTTGTAGTTTCAACAACTAATTTTTTATGTACCATCTCAATAGAAGAGGTATGCTTATATACTTCTAGAAACAACATTAGTTGTGTATTTGACTCCAAAGCATCAAATCACCATGTAACTCCATGCAAAAGCAAATTTCTTACATATGAAACAGGTTATCATGGTAAAATAGATCTCAGAAATAATCACTTGTATAACATTACTGGATCGCGTGATGTATGAATCAAAACAAAGGATAGATTAGATATCTTAGTCAAAAAATGTTGGGAATATTTTAGAGATGTGTATGACCTTGATCTCTAAGGAACAATTAGAAGATGAAGGCTACTCCAAAATCATTCGTAAAGGTGGTCGGAAAATTAGTAAAGGGTTAGTGGTCATAACTAGAGGATTCAGCATTGAAAAATAAAACAATCATTAGATGTGTATTTTATTTCGAACGAAATAAACTCGATAGCTTTATGAAAAAATAACTTCAGTCACAAGAGAAAAAAAATTCTAAAAATACTTACTAGAAAAAATCTACTTGCAAGTTTGAAATCTTATGAAATTGAGGTTTTCTAGCACTGTATATATGCAAGGAAACAAATTATTTCATTTATGAGAGGTAATCATGAAAGGAAAATAAATCGCTTAGAATTGATACGCGTTGATTTGTTTGGGCTAGTCAACATCAAGTCTCTAGGAGAAGCCTCATATTTTTTCACATTCATAGATAATGCATCCTTGAAGGTTTGGAAAAACCCCATGAAAACCAAAGGTGATGTGTTTAATTCATTTCAAAAAATCCATGTCAATGTTGAAATGGAGGCTAACAAATGTGTTTTTGGACAAATAACATTGGAGAGTATTGGTCCAATATATTCAAGGATTATTGTAATAGGTTTTGGCATAAAACAATTAGGACAATGTCCATAGTACTTATCCACAAAATGGTATTTCGTAAAGGATGAATCATAGTATCATGGAGAAAGTGAGGAGAATATTGTCAAATTACAAACTGAAAAATAAATTTTAGGAAGAACTAGTAAGGACAACTTCTTGCCTTATCAATTGATCACCTATTAAAACCTTGAATGGTGTCATTCCTAAAGAAGATTGGACCTACACGAAGATAATATATTCTCACTTGAAAACTCTTGGATGTGAAGAATTTCTATATATTCCCAAAGTGTATAGAACAAAGTTAGATGATAAATCGATGAAATGCATTTTCTAGGATATGTAGATGGTGAGTTTAGTTACCCTCTTTGGGATCTAGTTAAACATATTTTTTTTAGAAGTAGGGATGTTATATTCAATGAATTACAAGTGTATAGAATTACTATAATTTATATGGATGTTAATAAAATTGTTGAAAGGTTTGCTAGAATAATAAGGAAATATCACGCCACTGCAATAAATTGGGTAGCCAATTCAAGAACACGATGGACAACAAGTGGATCAATCTAGACAACAATATGAAAAGCATACCACCACAATTGGTTCACAAGTTTACTAAGCCTCATAATCTCTCACAAATGTATCCACTCTGAAATTATATTTCGATAACTAACGAAAGTGATCCTGTTTTATTTTAAGAGTCTTGTGCTATGGAGACTAACAAAGAGTGGAAGAAATCAATGAAGGAATAAATGGATTCCCTATCAGAAACAAATCTTGGTAGTGAGTAAAGCTTCCAAAAGAAAAAATATTCTATACAAAGCAAATGGGTATACAAGATTAAACATCAAGGTGAAAAGAAGAAGGAAAAATACAATGGAAGAAGAATAGTGAAGATATTTTCCCAAAAACAAGGTATTGACTTTATTGAAATTTTATCACCTATGGTTAAGATGTTATCCATAAGAATTATTATTGGTCTTCTTGCTGATTTAGATTTGAAATTTGAATATTCAGTTAGATGTAAAGACAATCTCGCTTCATTTACAATTGAAGGATGATATTTATATGGAGAAACTCGAATATTTTAGAGTGAAAAGAAAAGATAAACTCGTTTATAGTTTGAACAAGAGCCTCTATGGAATTAAATAGGAACCATGATGATGGTAAAAGAAATTTGATTCATTTATGTTGGAGCATGTTTTTAAAATACTAAAGTTTGATCATTGTGTCTAAATTATGAGTAATGACCAAGAAAAGTGTACTATACCACCGTTATATGTGGATGCCATGTTAATTGTTAAACATGATAAGAACATGGCTAATAAGTTGAATAAATATTTGGGAAATCAATTTGCAATGAATGACTTGGGTCCAACAAAACAAATACTATGCATAAATATCATATGTGATATAAATAAAAAAATGTTGTGGTTTTCACAATAAAAAATTATTGTGAGGGTGTTAAGAAGGTTCAAAATGAAGAATGCCAAACTAGTTTGCACACCCCTAGAATCCCACTCCAAATATAGTGTTAACCTGTACCTTGTGATTACAAGAAAAAATGAGAAAGTAAGTAAAATACATTATGCTTTCATAGCTGGAAGCTTGATGCATGCATTGGTATGTTACTAACCAAATATTACAAATATAATGAGAGTAGTAACCACATTCCTTGTAGATCCATACAAACGACATCAGGTAGCAATTGAGTGGAATTTAATATATCTCAATGTTACTAGTCATTATTGTTTATTTTTCGGTAAGAATAATGTTGATTTAAGGTTATATAGATGTAAATATGCCTAGATATGTTAAAACCAAAAATTGCATCATTGATTATTTATATACTATTAGACGTACAATGGTTTATTGAATGTCTAGACTACAAAAAGCACTAGCTCTCTCCACAATAGAGGAAATACATATCTACCACAGAATCCTACACAGTGATGTTATGGATGCAAAATTTCTTAGGATAGTTGGGTGTTTTGGATGACACCTCTTCAATGGAGGATTTTAGTCCCAAAATCAATCCATGGAGGAGCTTGAAGCACAAGGCTACCACTCATCTTTATAAGCATACTACTATATAAATTATGAATCATACATGTTTCTTATTCACTCTAGTCAAGTTATTGGCCTATGTTATTTCATTTTTAATAGAAATGTTCTAACTTTACATATTTGTGATTTGATGTTACGTTATACCACCTTTAAATAATTCTTACTTTTCTCTAGGAAGTGGCATCCATTTTCCATAATTATTACATGAAAAACATCATGTCACATGCATACATTCATGAAAATTGACATTCTACATCATAAGCAGAATTAACATGGATGATAAACCCAATTTTGGATCTCTTAGTGATCCCCATGATAAACTTCTCTTCAATCCAACCCATTGAAAATGCTTATACTAGATCACAAGTTTCTAGACAAAATGTATCGACTATGGACTCAAGAATAATAGTATATCGCTAACCATTGTCAAATAATGAATTTTTCATTCAATCCATCACTTCAAAATTGATTTGGAATATGTATTCATGTCTCCACTTGCCATTTGTCATGTTAACAAAGAAACTAAATATTTTTATGTATTTTTATTTTCTTACTCACTCGAATCATTTAAACCTTGGTAAAATCGACTTGTGATGCAGAGAGCTAATTTTTTAAAATTAACATGAAAGTGATTAACATGTTGTCGAGTAATCCTTGATCAGTGAAGTGATGAGATTGGCATGTGAGTTCTTCAAGTCGCCCATGAAAGAGAGGAACAAATTTATTTCTAAAGACATAAAAAAGGTAGTGAGATATGGCACAAATTTCAATCATTTAAGAGATTGATTTCTCTAATGGAGATATGTTTTGAAGTAGTATTGTCATATGATCAACAAAATGCTTCCACTGTAGCCTTCAAATCCTTCTAATGATTGGTGAGCCTTTATGAAAATTGACCATGTCATCCTATAAAGGATGTCGACACTATGTTTTGATTCATATGTGTATAATACATTTTAGTGAGTGTATTTTCAACACACAACACAATGTTGAGGGTTTGAGTGTGAGGATATTGAATGAAATAGTGGAGTATTGAGGATTGTTCTAGAACAAATATGTTGTAGAAAATGGTTTTAGTGACAATGTAGACCAACTTATGATTCTAAATTAATATCTTGCTTGTCCAAAACACAAGCTTTCGTTAGGAATATCACGATATATAGATTATGGATACATCACCATTCTTGTTGTAATGTGTTAATTACCCCTATTTTTCATCTTATTTACATGTGTTACATGTGGATTATAAATTTAGTAAAGAGATTTGCATGCATGTAAGAGTTAAAATTTATGTGGCTATTATTAGCATACTAAGAATCCCTAAAGAGGTTCTCTCCATAAAAAACGTTAGGCATGTGGAGAGCAGTGGAGTGTTGGAGAGGGCTTGGATATTTTGCTTAGAGAGGATTCGAGCTATTTCAAGTGCGTGGAGGAGAAAATCACGAGGAGGAGACCGATATTATCCATAGAAATGGTATGGGAACCAATTGTTTTTTGTTTTCATTGTTTTGAAACTTTTTTTATGTTATTTTTCATTGTTTTTGGTTGGGTAACTTGGGTTTGGAATGGGGTTTATGAAATTTTCCCAATGTAATTTTTTTTTCGTTTTTTTGGTTGGGTTTGGATTCTTGGAATGAGGTTTCTTAAAATGTATGTAATTTTTTTTAGTTTTTGTACAATGTAAAAACTGAAATACTAAATTGTAAGTTTGTAACTTGTAAATACTAAATTGTAATCCTTATTTTCCCATAGGTTCACAACTTCACCGAAACACCATTCAAGTTTTCAACTTCAAAGTTAAAAAACAAACATGCCAAAGAAATTGGACCCTTTCCGAGAATTTAGTGAACCTAATGCTCCGAATGATAGACTAAACTTGACTTGCAAGTTGTGTGGGTTCCAAAAGTCCGAGTGGGTGTATAGATTGAAGTATCACCTTGCACAAATCCCTGGATTTGATGGAGGGGCTTGCACAAAAACAAATCTTGAAGTCATCCGAAGAGCCATCAAAGAATTGGAAGTTTTAGACTAGAATAGAGAGGCCAAAGAAGAAATGAAGAGGCAACTAAAAAGGTCAGCTGAAGCAAGTGGCACTGGTTGTACTGCAGCATCAACCAATCTGGTTGCTACCACATCATTTTTTGTTGCTCGAACCACACCTAGTTCACAGTCATCTATCAGTTCAATGCTAAAAAGAACTGAGAAAGAACAAGCTGATAAGTTGTTGGAAATTTTTTTTCTCTGGAGTAATATTCCTTTCAACATTGTAAGGAATAATCCATTTTTCCAACCTACTATTGATGCTATTGTAAATGTTGGCCCAAGGTACAAAATCCATTCTTATCATGATTTCAAAGGTCGGATTCTTCAAAATGAAAGGCTTGACGACACCCAAAGATTGGAGGATTTTAGGGCATCATGGGATCAAACAGGATGCACTGTTATGTCAGATGGTTTGATTGACCAAAACGGGAGAACCCTTATAAACTTCTTGGTCAGTTGTCCCAAGGGGACTATGTTTATGAAATCTCTTGATGCATCTGCACAAATCAAAGATGCAAGAACTTTATTTGATTTTCTAGATATGTTTATTTTGGAGATGGGTGCAAAAAATGTTCTCCAAGTCATAATGGACAATGCTGCAAATTATCTTGCTGCTGGAAGAATGCTTATGGACAGGCATCCTACTTTATTTTGGACACCTTGTGCTACACATTGTATTGATTGAATGTTGGAGGACATAGGGAAAATTCCCTTTTTCAAATATATTGTTGATTCATCCAAAAGCATTACAAAATTTATATATAGCCATATATCTGTGCTTAGCTTGATGAGAAGATTCGCCAACAACAAAGAGTTGGTGCACCCTGCCATTACATAGTTTCCACCCATTTCATATCTCTTCAATCGCTCTTGAATTCTATGTGCGATGTGAAGAGAATGTTTCTTTCAGAGAAGTGGCATGCCTTTCCAATGAGCCGCAAAGGAGAGGGAGAGGTCGTATGCAAACTAGTTTCACACGAAGAAGACTTCTGGGTGGGAGTGCAGGATGTTTGCGCTGTTACTGAACCTTTGGTAAAGGTTCCTCGGTTGGTTGATGGTGAGAAGCCCACAATGGGCTATTTGTATGAGGCCATAAACAGGGCCAAAGAATCCATTCCGGCCTACTATGATGATAAGGGAGATGATGGGTTTCAGAGACAACTCCTCCTATGGGGAGTGATTGATGAGAAATGGAACAACACACACCATCATCCCATTCATGCTACTGTGATTTTCTTGAACCCTGCCTTTTCTTATGCATGTGGGTTTGTATTCTTAACATGTGTCGAGAAGATGGTGTGATCCCTAGTAGAACGTATAGAGATCTCTAAAGAAATTGATACATATAGGATGGCAGGTGGCACATTTGGCTTTGAGATGGTTGTCACTGATAGAACGATTAAAATGCTAGGTATTTTTTAGTTTGTAACTTTGTTTCAAATTTCATTGTCTCTTCAAATTCCATTTTTTTCTTGTGTTTATTTAAAATTTTATTTGTAATTTTGTTGTAGATGCATGGTGGAGAATGTATGGTGGCAGGGTACCCCTTCTGCAAAACCTTGCCATTAGCATCCTCAGCCAAACATGTAGCTCCTCATGATGTGAGTGCAACTGGAGTGTATTTGAAAAAATGCACAACAAGAAGCGCAAAACGTTAACACTTAAACATTTAAAATATTGAAAATTTCCAAATAAATTTTTGAATTAATTAAACGATATATATTTTTTTAAATTATTAATTATTATTTCATTATCTTTGTACAGGTTGGAGTCCCAACGACTTAATGACATGGTCTACGTCTACTACAATCTTCGATTGTGGGTGAGGCAACTTGAGAGGACACCTGATGTGGAGGCCATCTCATTGGATGGGATTGACACCACTGCTACATGGAGGGTTGAGGCTGAGAGGCGTCTCATGGAGTTTGCTGATGATTGGTTAGTGCAGGATGTAGTGGAGGGGGAGGAGGAGAAGGAGGAGAAGGAGGAGGTGACACCACCTACCCAAGCTACCCCTACCACTAGTAGAGGATGTGGTCTACCTCCTATAGTTCCTACTTCTAGTTCTTCAGCTTCTAGAGCACAACAGACTCCACTCCCAACTCCACTAGCACCAGCATCTACATCCAGAGGGAAAGGGAAAGCTGTGGCATTTTCTCGCAAGAGGGGCAGAGGAAATAAATAGGATTAGACTTTAGTTATTTTCTTCATTTTATTGTATATGACATTATTACATGATGATATACATTATTATTTTTTTTGTTAATATTTTGAAGCTGAGTTGGGACCCATGAGTTAAGACTTACTATTCAAGACATGATTCAATGTTATGTGTGATTTTAGCACTAAAAATGATATTAAACATCTTATATATTAGTTATTTTATCATATTTATGTTTCAATGTATTTAGTTTATGTTGTAGATGGTTTAGATATTAGAAAAATTGAAAAAAACGAATATTTTTGTACCAAACAATTTTTTCTTGATTATTTTTTATTATTTCCCAATAATTACAATTTTTTGTGATTTTTTCCTCGTGCCGATATTATCACGATAACGATTAATGCAACATTGGGAAATACCAATGTCATGGATGTCTTAGCTCAAATATTTTTTGAACCAACTCCCAAAACATCTACCTCTCCAACTCCCTCATAACCGCCAACTACAAGTAGGGGGGAGGGAATTAGGAAAACACCTTTAGTTAAAACAATATTTTCATGGTCAAAGGAACAATATATTCGATACAATGGTGATCATGTTAGTGTAATTCATGCACCACAATAATTCTCACATGTTTTGAACTCTATGGATTCTTGATGTAGCAATGGTATAATTGAAAACTTTATAGTATTAGTTGTAGAGTTAACATTCTTCGAACCTATTGGAATTGAATGAAGTATTTCCAACACCTTGATGGGTTTAAGATATTTCATATATTTGGTAAAATATGTTTCTATATTGCAATTTTACATGTAGTGTTATTTCGAACATCTAAACAACAAATAAAAACTAAAATGGTATTTTTTGGTTCCCTTTGTTTTTTTGGATGAATTTACTTTTTTGGGATGAATTTACCTTTGGGATTTTATTAGTAATGGAAAGCTATAATATAATGTAAAAATTTATTTCAATCTTGTGCATTTTCCAATAGAAACCTCAACATAATTGAGCTTCTTGATGTGGTTTTGCTTCATGAGATAATAATTAAAGCCTTCTTATAATATTGTATATAGTTGGTGACAACTGAAATATGTTTCTTTTGGAGATATTTCATGTAGTGTTGTTGAAAGCTTGCATGTTTCTTGTTGAAATTGAGTGTTTCTAGTTGTTTACCTAGTTACTCAATTCAACTTGGAAAATTACTTAGTGAGGCAAATGGGTGAGGAATTTCGCTTGGCTCAAGAAAATACTTGCCTTGTTTATAGAATGTTGGTGTGATATTTTTGGCGAGTCAACATTTTATTTGTCGTCAATGTCTTGCAAGTACTTGTTGGTTAAGGCTTCCCTTCATGAGCCAATGTAGTGAAGGATAATTTTTCTTGTTGGCTCTTTGTAATGAAGAATTGTATTTGAACATTGGCATCCCATATAGAGAGATTTTGTAATTTATGGATGTTTATTTCTTGAGCTATAATATGCCATGCCGAGTTTGATTTATTCTTAATTATCTTCAAATAATATTTTATCTCTTTATAGCCTTTAAGTTTTCAAAGGCCTGGTAATTTCTCTTTATACTAAAGGATAGTTTTAAAGGATGTAGTGTAACCAACATGCCATCAAATAATATTTTATCTCTTTATAGCCTTGAAGTTTTCAAAGGCCTGGTGATTGCTCTTTATACTAAAGGATTGTTTTAAAGGATGTAGTGCAACCAACATGCCATCTTTAAATTACACAAACTCTTTAATTATGCGAATCTATGAAACTAAACGTGTGACTATTCAAAATTGCAATTTTAGTTTAAATTCTTACTCCTTGAAAATACACATTGATTATTATACAGTTGGAGATAATTGCCCTTGAATTTCTGTTATGAGAGGGCCTTGGTTGAATTTCACTTAAACCAATGGATCAAGAAATCAATTTTTCAAATACATATTTGGTCACCATATGGTAAAAGAAAATTTTCATTTACAGTTATCTTCTGGTCATTGAAAGAATTAATACATTGTTTAAGCTGGAGACATGAACATGTGTGCTGGCCCAAATGTTTTCTAGCTTTGAGATAAATTTTCATTTATGTAATCTTTTAGTTGTATGTAAATTTGCATTCATTTCAACAAAGGCTAGATGTTCTTTTATGGGTCACTTGTTCTGTTTAATTGGTGATGACATGGACACAAGGGTATAGTTCATGTAATTGATTGAGGGTAGGCTAACTACGACACATCCTTTAGTTAATTATGATAGAAAATGCAAGTACTGGTATTATGAGGATTTCAAGACTTGTAAGTGTTAAACTACATAAATTTATCATCATTAATTTTACATGTAGGGTAAGAAAATTTAGATTACACTTATTTATGGGGAAATTTGCATGAGAAAATAAATGGATAAACATGATATGGTGTTAGTGTCTAACTTATTCATGCAAGACTTAGACCTTAACTCAAAGGGACAATTGGGAAAGAATGCAACATATAGAGATATCCTTTTTGAGTGAAGACAACCCTTTGTGTGCATTGAACTAGATGAACATTTGTTGATAAATAAATTTCACCTCTCGAGGAGAAACAAATTTATGTTGGGCTTGATTGACATTTAAATATTGTAAATATCTTATATATTAATGTAGGCAACATATCTTGTATATTAATGTGTATTTCTTTTATTGTCTAGCTTTATAAATAAAAAATATCTAACACTTTATTTTTATTTTTTCCATTTATTCTAACATACACATGTACAACATATTGTATATTAGTATATTATCTGATATTTCCAATTGTCATTTATGGTTTTTTGAATACACATTACACATTAATATATAACATAATATGTTGTCTACATTTTGAAAATAGTGAAAAAAAAATAATAAAAGTCTTTGATACATTTTATACCTTACATAAATTTACAATATTTTGATTGAACAATTATTGTTTTTCCATGAGTGGCTTATAGTAATTTACAAAATGGTGGAAGAAGTGAAAAAAAATAATAGAAGTAGTAAATAATTTTTCCTTTTACTATATAAATTTACATTTTTTGAATTAAAATTTGATGGTCTTCTAATGAGTGGCTGATACTAACTAATTATTCATATTTAGCCATTTGTTCTAAAAATTTGGGTTCCAATTAATTTAATTCGGTGAAAATATAAGAAAACCTGGTATATGTCTATGGAAAACCTTTATATATCTAAAGAAAATAATACAAGCATATGAATAACTCTAATCATAAATTAGGTTTAAATTTTTTCTTTAATACAATTATGAAAATATATAGCCATAATTTCTTCAAAAACTCTAGTTTTAACCAAATGGATGAAATTTCACTTGGAAAGAAAATCATCGAATGCATTGGGTCAAAAATTAAATAAAAATTTGTAACCATTGATGAAAGTGTTTTGTATCCAATCCTTTTAATGACAATGAATGTTTCAGTTAGATCTATCACAAATACACCAAAACTCAAAATCCATTGAAATTGTGTAAAGGACTCTATAGCCATTGGTTGGAAATTCCAAAGGAATACCACTGAAAGAAATGACCCACAAAAATAAATATGATGAATTAATATTGTATAATAGATCCTTAAATAATGAAATGATAATAATTTCAATTAAAATAAATATAAATGAATTCATGAAACATCATATACAATTAATGTGAAGATTCAAGTCACATTGGAAGAAATCTTGGTCCAAGCAAGTTTAGGGTTTGAGGAATAACACTTTAGGACCGTTACCTCATGTAAATTTACAATATATTCTCTTATCCCAATATATTTAAGGATATGGCTAAATTTTTTTAAAATATTTGTGAAAAAAATGAATATAATTGTAATTATTTGTAGTAAACCTTTTAACCTTAGAGTTGATTTTAATGGGTTACTAATGATTAGTGCGAATTTTCTAAGCGTTAATTTTCATCAAAAACTACTCATATTAACCACCTTGCTAATGTTCAAAACATTTTGGTTTTACTGATAGCATTGCAACTCAACCAATTCCTCTCAATGATACTTCATGGATTGTGAGCTTCTTGAAATTGCGGCTCCTATAAAATAAAGAAAAATAGTTAGATATTTTGGAAAGACATGTGCTCATGGATGAGGATGGTCGTAGGATTGAAAACCTTGAAAACATGCAACTTCCTGTGGATATGGCAGTGGCTCTGCAGATTAGTGGCTAACTACTTACTTCATGAACATTTGCTTTGATAACATGGTACCCAAAAATGGAAGACAAAAAACTAATTGAATGAAACTTGCAGTCCTAAGGTGAGGAGGCCTTGAGGCTTCCACAACATTGGATTTATTTAAATGAACAATCAAACAATACATATCTTATAGGAGTACATTTAGTTAGGGAGGTCAAAATAAATTATTGGGAAATATGATCTAAATACTAAATACAAACACAATAAAAAACTAACTAATGAATCCATTTTCCATTATTTTCATGTTTCGCCCTTAATGGAAAAATTATCTATTTTGACACCTAATATCTCCCTAAAAAACTCAAATTTTATCTTCCCAAGGGGCTTACTGAAAATATCAACAACGTTTTCACAAATATTACAATAATCAAGAAAAAATCCTTTGTGCCGCATCTTCTCTCTAATAAAATGGAATTGAGAATCAACATGCTTTGTTCTTGAATGATACATTGGATTATTTTCCAACTTGATTGGGCTCTGGTTGTCACATTTGATCACTGTACCCTTCTTTTGTTCTTCTCCAACATCTTGATCAATTCTCCTCAATGAATCAACTTCACAAGTTGTTTCACATGGCGTTTTTAAATTTAGCCTAAGAAGATGACAATTATATAGTTGTCTACTTATTTTTGCTCCATGAAATAGTCCTGGATTCAATGCTAAGGTAATAACATGTAGAAAATCTCCTATCATCCATATTACTAGCCCATCTGAATCTGAGTAACTTGTCAACTCAACATCAAATGAATCAATACACTTAAGACCAAACTCAATTGTTCCTTTAAGATACTTAAGTACATCTTTCAGTGATCTCTAATGGCTTTCTAGAGGTCTTTCCATAAACATAATTAACACAATAATAGAGTATGTTATGTCAGGTCTATTTGTAGTGAGATAATTCAAGTTTCCCACTAGTTGTCTATATACTTACCACCAACCTCCTTTGAGTCATCATCAAAATGAAATTTTACATTCTGGTGCATTGGAACAAAAGCAACTTTGCACTAATCCATCTTGAACTTTTTAAGAAATTCTCTGACATACTTACCCTGAGAGGAAAATGTCTGACCAACATCTTTGCACACTACACGACCTAAACAATAATGTAATTCACCAAAATCATTCATCTCAAATACTTGTGACATATTCAACTAATTAGTTTAATTAAATTTCCTATAATAATTAAATAATCAACAAACAAGGAAATTAATACTAAGAATTTAAGATGTTCTTACCTCTTATCACACTCTGTTCACATTCCATCAACATTCTTTTTTTCCTTTCTATAACAACATTCTACTGCAAAGTGTAGGGTACTATAAATTTTTGCACTACTCCATGGTCCTTGCAATATTTGATGAAGTTCCCAAACCTATATTCTACCCATTGGTCTGAATGAAGGATCTTTATGAACTTCCTTATATGCTTCTGTGCCATTTTTTTGAATTCTTTGAAATACAAAAAAACATCACTCTTTCTCCTAAGAAAGTACACCTAAGTGTACCTTATGTAATCATCAATAAACAATAGAAAAGAAAAAGAGTCTCCTAAGGATCTGGTCTGCATTGGTCCACAAACATCAGAATGCATAATTTATAATACATATCTTCTTCTCATTTAAGAATTAGAGGGGAATTCATCTCTATTATTTTTTTTGTAATGCACAACCTTCACGAGTAGCAAACTCATTCTTTAACATAGGGATTCCTTCAACCATTCTTTGTTTCCACAACAACAACAAATCATGACAGTTGATATGACCATACCCCTGATGTCAAAGACTTTCAATTGTCATAGTTTTAGAAGTTAGCGCTTGATGAATCTTGCTCATGACAACAAGCTTGTACAATCCTCCAACTCTGACTCCTAAAGCAACAAGTTTGCACTGATCCAATAAATCTTTTACTATGCAATGTGTTTTGAATAATTCAACATTCATATTCTGATATGTAATTGTGGGCACAAAGATCATATTTTTCTTAATCTCGGGCACATACATAACATTGTGAATGCGTGTAACACTGCCATTTGGTAAATTCAGTGGAATATCACCATATCTCTTGATCTGATGTGCATGATCATCTCGAAGATAGATATTTCCACCATTGCTTATTTCCTTAAAGTTCTCATACTAGTCCTTATCACATGTCATGTGAATTGAAGCTCCAAAGTCCATAAAGCAATCATTAACATCATCTATTTCAGCAGAAAATGCAAAATTAGACATAAATAGCTTAAGATTTATGAGATCAAAGTTCAGGCCTTCTCCTGCAAGATGTCTTGAATGTCTTCTATGCATATTATGCCTAGATTCATCACTTTTCTTCTTATAACAATCTATATTAGGGTGCCCTCTTTTACCATAATAAAAATATTTCAATCCAGAATCATTTATGATAGATGGCATACCCTGATTTTGTTTTGGAAATGCCCTTTTCCAAGATAAACTTCCACATTTACTTCCTTCTCCTTATTTCCCTTTGAAAAAATTCTTCTTTGCCACAAGTGATAAATCTATATTTTGAGGCTTCAAGTTCCCACACCTCTCTTCTTACATCATTATACCTGTCGAATTCTCAAAAGTGGGAGCTTTCTCCCTTGTTATCATACATATAATAAACATATCATAGTCCTTTAACATTCCATTTAAAGTTATTGTCACAAGATCAATACTAGGTATTGATTCTCCTATATCTCCTCGCTTATCATTCACGTCTTTAATTCCTGAAACAAAATCACTAACAGATTCATTATCTTCCATTTTAATATATAGGAGCTTACTTTTAAGAGATAAGATTTGATTTGAATTTTTGGTTTCATAAAATCCCTTCAATGTATTCCAGCTTTCACTATATGTCTTGCAGTCATGAATGTGAGGGATTATTTTATCTTCAATAGACATCCTTAATTATATATTTTCTTTGTTCTCCTGCTTCTCCTAGTCGTGAATTGATGCAACTGTTACACCTGCAATAGGTTTTCCTTCTTTTTTCCTTGTGATGGTCCAAACTCCACAACCTTCAAGCAGTGTTTGCAGCTTAAATTTCCAATTAACATAATTTGATTCATCCAACTTATTGGCGTCATTAAGATATGTTTCTACAAGTGGATTCGACATCTTTATAACGAGTCCCAATCTTCAACGATGCCTTTCAGGAACATATCCAATAGCTCCAAATATATATTTATGCAAAGCAAATCTAAATAAAGGATATAACAAAGAGAACAATAACTCAAAAAAATGGAGCTCAATTAAAAATTGTAAATATTTCCAAAAATTACATATGTACAAAAAAAATGTGCATAAATGACTTACAATGGGTTGTCCTTTTTAAAATGCACATTGATGAAAATCAGATGGTCATCTCTTCCCACTGCTCCCTTCTATTGTTAAACAATTTAATGAATTATAAGGTATCTCAATTTCGTTAGGCATCCTCGATCGATGGACCTTCTCCCAAGACTTGTATGCATTGTTCACATATAAAAAAAATTGATAGTTCCTGAGCACCAAATGTGTAGACTACTAGCTCAACAAAGGTGTCGTATTTCCCTGAATGCTAACAAATGGTGTTCAACACTAAGCGCAATCCTTCTGACCCGAGCTCTGCTACCCCCTCTCTAGTTACAGCATGGGCTTCTCCCTATATAACCTTGATTTCCACAGTGCTAACACTTCACCACCAACCACCATTGAACTCCATGCTCAAATCATCCTAGTTACAATTGGCCTCAATTAACCTCTCCTTGACCATGATTCTCCTCGGCCTCTTCTGCACCAAGCCTCCAACACTCCATTGAACACAACACTCTACACTTTCCTCTGTGATGCCATGATCGGCTCTGAACCAACATATTTGCTGACACTTTTCACGCCAAAGTTTTGAAACAAGTAGAGCCTGCTTCCCTGCATCGAGCTTCCTCAAGCTTCACATTGTTTGGCCAACACTGTTAATTTCCACATGTTGTTAAATGTTATTCCAAAAAACGTCAATTTATCATATCTTTCAAGCGATAACAAGTTTCTTTCCACTCTTGTGGTGAGGTGCCTTTGTCGCGTTGGGCTTTCACACAATCAATGTCTCTATCAGATGTACCGTTCACACTTATGACCACACCATTCGACGGCTTATACACCACATTGGTACCATTTAGGAATAATATCTCCAATGGCTGAGAAGTAAAAACCACACAAATCGCATCTTATGCCACACAGATCGTAAATTTGATAGCTTGTAACTTCCCTTGAGACTTTAGCAAAAAACAATACCAGTCTCAAGTCTCGACTAATGCCCATATCCACTGTGCTTTGATACCAACTCAGAAATGGAAGATAAAAAACTCTTTGAATGAAACTCGCGGTCCTCACGTGAGGAGACCTTGAGGCTACCACAGCTCTGGCTTTCATTGAATGAACAATCAAACAAGTCATATATTATAGGAGTACATTTAGCTAGTGAGATCAAAACAAATTCCTGGAAAATAAGATCTAAATCTTAAATACAAACATAACGAAAACTACCAAATGAATCCGTTATCCATTATTTTCAAGTGTGGTTTCTCTATCTTTAATACCAATTTGAATGAAAAGAGAGGACAGAGTAGAGGAGGAAATCGAATTACTATAACAATCGAATACTCAAAATATCACCACCTAATAATGCATATTAAAACATAACATAACTACAAGTTTTGAACCTATGTTCAAAATTGCTTGAAGATACATATTTAAATAAACATCCATTATTTTCAAGTGTGGCTTCTCTATCTTTGATACAAATTTGAAGTACAGGAAAGGACTGAGTAGAGGAGGAAATCGAACTACTATAAACGGTCTAATACTCAAAATATCACCACCTAATAATACATATTAAAAAATAATAGAACTACAAGTTTTGAACCTAGGTTCATTAAAATTGCTTGAAGATATATAATTAAATAAGCACCAAACTTAGGGATAATTCTCTAAAGTTAGGTTTAAAATGTTAATTATGGCTACATTAATTTTAGTTCACACATATAACTAGTAATTCTTAAATTTACACTCTAATACAAACTTCCAATTTAGATGACTGGTAATTCCTAGATTTACACTCTACTATAAACTTCCAGCTAACTCAAAGTGACATAGAATAATTAACACATTCTAATAGTCTGCAGGTTTGCACCAACTTCCATTGAATGAGTTATAAGTATCCATTGATCTATAGAGCCACCTAGTTATAGTTGGGAGAGTCATCTATTGATAAAGAGGCACAAGATCTAGCCATCTATTCATTGAAGTAGAGCATCAATTCATTATCTTTTGCTAAGGAAAAATACCCTTCTTCATTTAGAGTTTCTAACTCTCCCAAGAATAGACACCATCCTTAGATACCACAGTGGAATTCGTTGAGTCACTAGCCTTAGCTTCTAAATTCGAATCTCACAGAGTGGAATTGGTTGAGATTTCATTTTTTTTAATATTAGAGAATAAGTGTGAAGACCATTTTGAAAGTTAGTTTTAATGTGTCATAGAAATAAAATAATTAATTGGAATTTAAAGTAAGGTAAGATAGTAAGGAGAGATAAGGAAAATAGAAAAGTTAAAATTATTTTTAAATTGTTTGTACTTGAAAGTGATTGTGTTTTTCTTAAAAATTGTCATTATTAATATATAATATTTCTTATCTCTCACCATGTGACTATTTTTATTGGTGAAAATTATAATTTTTAGGTCATTGGGATGAGAAACAAACTACATGTAAAACATCTATAAGATATTGGTGTATGGACTTCAGGAATCCATGAGGCATCCTATGAGGCCATGATTCAAGAAAGGAAGAATTAGTTCAGACTGACTAAAAAGGATATGTGAAAACATTGTTTCTCATTCAACAAGGCTTAGACCACAACATTCTTCTTAAAATTGTAGCAGCAAGGTCTAAAGATTCTTGGTATATTGTAGATATGGCATATAGGTAAAGTAGCACAAATCAATAACAAGTTGATCCATGAAGCATTATAGTTGACGATGTAATTTTTGCAAGAAGAAATGGAAGATTTTGTCATTGTAGAAATAATAGGAGAAGATGTGGATGAGCCCATCGAAACAAAAGAAGATAAATAAGACATGGACATTGTACTTGAATACTACATAGAATATTGTTCAAGAAATTGTGTAAGAAAAATGTAACTTTATAGTAGATGTATTAGCATGGTGAACGAAGTGATGCCCACTATGATGGTACACTTGAAAAAGATAGAAATTGAAGCTATATTTATAACAATAGAAAAATGTGAGGAGAAGATGATAGTGAATTTTAAATTTTATTATGAAGCTACATTTCTATTTATTGAGAAGTGACTTGGTATGGAAAAATTGTCATACTAAAGTAGAATAAAAGAAAAAAAAGATAAAGGCAGTCATGGCAATTATTGAAGCTTTTGCACAAGTGGGAGAGAATATGAAAGAAACTATAGCTGGTGTTTTTCTTAGAGATGCTAAAAAATGTTCAAACGTTAAAGTACCAGTAGATGGATGAAATGAATAAGATAACGAAGATAAGGAAAAATTGAAGAAGAAGACCAAAGTAAAATTGGAGCTGAGGAATAGAAAATTTATGGAATATATAAAGGCCATAGTCTAACGAGACTGATTCTTTTCCATGAAAGTCATGGAAATTTCAGCCATATTTTGAGAAAATCCAGCAAGGATTTTTGTAAATCCAAGTTACAATTGTTAAATTTAAAAATTTTAGGTGATTGAGACATTTTTTTATGGTGCCGAATCCATTTCCAACATCAAAAACATGATTCTAACACTGCCTCTACAAGTTTTTTTGAATTTTTTTTGCCCAGATTCTGGCCACTTTTGCCCGTTGAGAAAATTCCTCTACCTCCGTAGACAACTCTGATATAAAGTTTGGAGAAAAAGAAAGAAAAATTTATACAACCTAGAGCTAGAACAAGCTACTATAGCATGTAAACAAAGAATATTTATTTTTCACTAATCCCAAATTTTATATTCTTAACCGAGATATAAACCAATAGATGGTAGTAGTCATAATTAAAAAAGAATATTGAAATATATTAACTACTCCAAATTTCCTAAAATTAAAATGTAATTTTAGTAACACTATTATTAAAATATAAAATATCCTTCTACTCACCAAATTAGAAACTTCACTAATTATTGATAACTACCATTCACACATACACTTTTTCATCGAAGATTTCCATTTTTATCAACAAGACTACTAACACTATTATTAAAATATGAAATATCCTTCTACTCGCCAAATTAGTAACTCCACTAATTATTGATAACTACCATTCGCCCACATTTTTTCGTTTGAGGTTTTCCATTTTTATCAACTAGACGAGCATGCACATAGTACTAAACCATCACAATTAGCCATAGACATATCTCTTACAATGTATTTCACTAGTCGGACGTTTCTTTGTGTGCATTTGTATTTTAATTTGCGAAAGTTTCTTTAAGTTTTCTACAAGGTTGAATAATTAGTACTTATGAATAGGTGAGACATTGTAATTATTTGGCATACTATCTATATTAAGATAACTTAGAGGGATATGAATATAATTAATATAATTAAGAAAGATGAGAAAAGGTAATTCAATATAAAAAATCTAATTTATAGAGTTCTTTTGATCTTTAAATGTTGGATGTATGCGTGTATAATTTCGCATCATCACACTTTTTACAATTAAAGTATAATAGTTTGGGAATTTATAGATTTAGATTATTATAAAAACCATAAATAACAAATATTTTACGATTCTGTTATGTTAACCTCAATTATATGTTTTTATTGAAATTTGTTCAAACAATTGTTTAATGTTAAATAATTATGTTATATAATTAATTAATTATGTAGAGTTACTCTATTCACATCTAAGCAATAACAAGCTCAACAATATTCTATTTTTAGTATTTTTTAGTCGATCTAATGTTATTTTTTTATTACTTTTGAAGATGTTATCAAAATAGGCAACGTGGAGTTATCCATTCATATCTAAGAAGTAACAAGCTCTAACAACATTTTATTTTTTTAGAAATTTTTTATCACTATTGAAGATGTTAAAAATTAGGAAATGAACCACTCACATGGTATTAATGGTGAACCTCTACTTTGAAATACTTATATGAGGCTACACAACAATACAAAAATAAAAATATACTTGCAATTTGGAAGGACACTTTATTTCTATATATTCCTCACACACAAAACTACTCATAATTGCCTACCAAATTTGTTGAAATATTATTTTTATTAAAGTGATTCATAACTTTGTTATGGTCACAACTTCAACCCACACACACAACCATATATCCATTTTTTTGTATGTGGATCATTGTGCATATAGATGCTAATAATCCTTGGTCACAGTGGGTCAAAGAGTGGCTGAACTAACCTCTACAAAGTTTGCTAGTATATATGGTGATAGGAGGGCACTAATCAACATTTAATTAAGATGATGATGATATTTCTTGTATGAATTCGATAATACAATTTCGGAAAGATTGTGCTTTCCCATAATTTTAAGTGTATTTTGTTTTATTTCCTAAATGATTTCAACTCCCTAAAAAACTCCTAGGGAAAATTATCTTTCTTTTTTGAATTCCATAATCCAATTTCTAGCAATATTGTCATTCCTTATTATTTAAAATGTATTTTTATTCAACTCAATGAAAATACCTAAGAAACTTATACTTCGTAGATTAAATAGATTAAACTTATGATTGTTAAAAATCTTGATTTAAAAAAAAAATGACAAAAAATGGGAGTCATTTCATCTATTAATTAGACTAAACATTAATCTAAATTTATAAACTTATATAGGGTGTAATATGTAACCCCGTGAGCATTCAAAATCATTCCATAAGATGGTGGTTTGCAAATTAAATAACTTAAACAAATTAAATTTATGATTCTTAAAAATCTCAAATTCAAGCAAAAATAAGAAAATGGGCAAAGAAAGAGCAATTTCATCTATTAATTAGAATAAAAGTTTATCTAAATTTATAGTATTATATAGCATGTAATATGTAACATTCAAACTCATTCATTATGTCTATGTTCTACCTAGATAGAAAAAAATTGTGGATGATCTACCCATCCTTATGTGGATTGTAGATTTCAAGAATATTCTGAAATCTAAACACAAAAGTAGGATAAAAAAAATTGATCTCACACCTCTCCATGAGATTTCAAAATACTCTTGAAAAAACAATCTAGTTAAGTTTAATAAGTAACCTACTAATGAAAATAAACTTGGAGATTTACTCACTAGTGATTAATGTTCTCCAATGTTGAAAATCGTAATTCCAACTGCGCATCAGGTGGTCAGTGCTGCAGCGACCCCAGTGACCTCAGCGATTCAGCCCAGCGACTTCAGCGATTCAACGATGAGTAGTCAACGACACAGGCTCCAGTGATAAGCGATCGTCGATATCGTATTGGCGAAATGGAAGTGAGGGAGTTATAAAATTTTGTTATTTGCGATGAGCGATCACCGATATCGCTATCCGCGGAAACCAAATGGGTAGCCTTTACCATAAGATAACTTGCGACCCGATATCCCGGACCCGATGGGTATTCAACATTTTGTTTAAAGTTATTTCAGTTCCGGCAGTGGCTCGTTTTATGTTTTTTTATGCATTTCAGGCATATATTATAATATATATAATCGGAGGTATCGGGCCATATTGTGATCGGGATTTCGCAATCGGGGAAACCATGGGCGCACAAATTTTGCATGTATGTGTGCCATGCAATGAAGTCCGGACCCGATGGATTTCCAAAACCATATTGTATAATGGTTGAAGCAAAAGCCAACAAATAAATTTGACGTGAAGTAAAAGTTTTCTTATCGTCGTTTATCTCAGTAAAACAGTAAATGCAATTTACTGTGGATGGTAAGTTTTTGGTGAAGTTTTTAATTTTGTTCCAGCGGGAGTATGGGCAAGCTAGTAAGACCACTTAATTTTTACTGTCTTTCTTTACGGAAGTATGGCGATGTAAGTAACTTCCTCTTGAGTCATATATATGTGTAATTTTCTTTGGTAAATGTAATTTTTGAAAAGGAAGGCACATCATTGTGTTCTGAATATGCTTTTGGAGTCACGTAGCAACGTGAGTAAAAGATTCATGTGTAATTTTTCACAGAAGTGAAATGCAAGTGGTGAATCCCTCTCCGAGAGAGGAAGTTTATAAATGTAACTGCATTTTTTAATAGAAATCCTTGGTGTGCAAACTCTGTCCTCTGGTGCTCAGAAATTTTTATGTTTCCGCTGTGTTAAAGATCCTGTGAGAAAACAGAGCATTGTCTCTGTGTGCAAATTTTTATTGTTTTTGGGATTTTACCAGAAAAATCCCCAACAGTGGTATCAGAGCGAGGTTTAGGCTCTTTGAAGACATTCAAAGAAGTTGTAGGAAGGATTTTTGTTGCAGTAACTTCTCCAGCAAAGTGAAGACTCAGCAAAAGAATCCAGGTATCTCTCAGACCAGTTTTTGTGTTACTGCTGAAAGAACAGTTAGTATTTTAAATACACAGTCAAGGATTTAGATGCATAGTTGAGAATGCAAGGAATGGCTAGCACAAGCACTAGTATGGGTTTGTTTAACCCTCAATTCCCACAGTTCAATGGGACAAACTATGACTATTGGGCAATAACCATGAAAGCCCTGTTTGCCTATCAAGATTTATGGGAACTTGTTGAAGATGGTTTTGATGAACCAGCAAATGAGAATGAGTTTAACAAATTAACTCATGCGGAGAAAGACCTATTGAAGAGCAATAGGAAGAAGGATTCAAAAGCCCTTGTATTTTTGTATCAAGCATTAGACAAGAGTGTATTTCCAAGGATAGCAGGAGCTAAGACATCCAAAGAAGCATGGCAAACTCTCAAGACAACCTACCAAGGCATGAAGAAAGTGAGGACAGCAAAACTACAATTGCTGAGGAGAGATTTTGAGAATCTGTGCATGAAGGAGTCAGACAATATTGACTCATTCTTCAGACATGTAATTGGTATGGTCACACAAATGAGGACTCATGGAGAAACCATTGAAGAAAGGAGGATTGTGGAGAAAATATTGAGGGTCTTACCCTCAAAGTTTGATGCTATAGTCACCACCATTGAAGAGACAAAGGATATCTCAAACTTTTCAGTTGATGAGCTACATGCATCACTGATAACACATGAGCAGAGATTGAGTAGGAATGAAAACTCATCTCTAGAGCAAGCCTTCAAGATCCAGATGTCCTTTGGAAGAGGAAGAGGTCAAGGCAGAGGAAACAAGAGAGGAAGAGGCAGAACCCAGAACAGAGGTGGAAGAAGCGGTCCAGCAAATGCTCAAGGAAGAGGCAGCAATCCAAATCAGAACCAAGGCCAAGGCAGAAGTCAACAAAGAGAACAACATCATGCTCAAGGACAAAGGTATGAAAAATCCAATGTCCAATGCTATTATTGTAAAAAATATGGGCATTATGCCAGTGAATGTAGGAAGAAGCAGCATGATATGAGTAATAAACAAAATGCAAATGTTACTAGAGAGAACATCAGCCAAACTAATGTGTTGTTAGCTTGTAACATGGCTGAAACAAATAGTGAAGACATATGGTTTTTAGACTCAGGTTGCAGCAACCATATGACAGGAAACATAGCTCTCTTTTCTGCCCTAGATAAAAATATGAAATCAGAGGTCACACTAGGAACTGATAGCAAAGTTTCTGTTATGGGAAAAGGGGAGGTAAAAATATTTACAAAGCAAGGAGAAAGGAAAACCATAGCAGATGTCTATTATGTCCCCGGAATGAGATGTAACCTATTGAGTATTGGACAGCTTGTTCAAAAGGGTTACAATGTTTACTTTGTGAATGATGTGTGTACCATTATGGATATAGCACCCAGCAAACGATGCATTGCTGAAGTGAAGATGACAAGGAACAGGATGTTCCCTCTCAGGATCAGGGCAGATTTGAAAAACAAAAATGAAATTGCAGCAGTTACCCAAAAGGCCTTCCAAAGCGTGCCAAAGGATGAAAATTGGTTGTGGCACTTGAGATTTGGACATCTCAATTTTGGAGGTCTAAACTTGTTAAGCAGAAAAAGAATGGTGAAAGGATTACCATTGATAGAGAAACCGGTCAGCCTATGTGAAGGTTTCATTTTGGGGAAACAACATAGAGAAAGTTTTCCATCAGGTAAAAGCATAAGGGCAAAGGCACCCTTAGAGATCATTCACTCAGATTTATGTGGACCGATGCAAGCTCCATCATTAGCAGGCAACCAATATTTCCTAACATTCATTGATGACTTTACAAGAAAAACTTGGGTATATTTTCTTAAAAAAAAAAATGAAGTGTTTGAGAAATTCTGAAATTTCAAGGCACTTGTGGAAAACCAAAGCGGGTTGCACATTAAAGTTTTGAGAACTGATAGAGGAGGTGAGTATATCTCCAAGGAGTTTCTACGATTTTTTAGAGAAAATGGAATTAATAAGCAATTTACAGCAAGGTACACTCCGCAGCAAAATGGAGTTGTCGAGAGGAAAAATAGGACAATCATGGATATGGCAAGGAGCATGTTGAAGGCAAAGCATTTGCCAAATGATTATTGGGCTGAAGCTGTACATTGTGCAGTGTATATTCTGAACAGGTGCCCTACAAAAGTAGTGATGAACAAGGTGCCGAAAGAAGTGTGGAGTGGAAGAAAGCAAGGAGTCACCCACATGAGAGTTTTTGGATGTGTGGCCTATGCACACATTCCAGATCAGCTAAGGAGGAAGTTGGATAGCAAAGGGGAGAAATGTATCTTCATTGGATACAGTGAGGAATCCGAAGCCTACAGGTTGTATATCCCATCTACCAAGAAGTTTTTCGTCAGCAGAGATGTTCAATTAATTGAAGAGGAAGCTTGGGATGGAAGCATAGAGAAAACAGTGAATGTTAAAAATTGTTTGTCTCATGATGAAGATGATGAGGAGGTGGCTAAAATGCATCCCCAAATAGCAGCGCCAACACAAGGACAGCAAGGAACACCATTGAGGATAAATGAGAGTGCTTCTCCAAGCACACCAAAAGGAGGAAATTCAAGTGCATCTTCAAGCACTTGCACACCAAATGAAAGAGGTAAGAAGTTCAAAAATCTAAGTGACATTTATAATGAAGGAATGAATTCCTTATTTGCCTTGTATTGTCATGTTGATGATCCTATTCATTTCGAGGAAGCAATCAAAGATAAGAAATGGATAGAAGCTATGGATGAAGAGATGAATGCCATAGAGAGAAACAAAACATGGGATTTGGTTGAGCTACCAAAAGGTAAAGAAGTCATTGGAGTGAAATGGGTTTATAAAACCAAGAGCAATGCTGAAGGCAAGATAGAAAGGCACAAGGCAAGGCTGGTTGTTAAAGGGTACAAGCAGCAGTATGGGAGAGATTATGAGGAGACTTTTGCACCGGTTGCAAGAATGGAAACCGTGAGAGCAGTGTTGTCCATAGCAGCACAAAACAAAAGGAAAGTCTACCAAATGGACATGAAGTCAGCATTCCTAAATGGAGTGTTAAAGGAAGAGGTTTATGTTGAACAACCTCTAGGCTATGAGAAGAAAGGTGAAGAGCACAAAGTGTGAAAATTGAAGAAAGCACTTTATGGGCTGAAGTAGGCGCCAAGAGCATGGTACAGCAGAATAGATTCATGTCTATTGGATAATGAATTCGACAAGTGTGAAGGAGAACCCACCGTCTACATCAAAGAAAAAGATGGTAAAATTTTAATTGTTGTCTTATATGTTGATGATGTTATTTTCACAGGTAATGATGATCAATTCATTAAGAATTTTAAATCAGTCATGAAAAAGGAATTTGAAATGACTGACATGGGTTACTTGAGATACTTCTTAGGCATAGAAGTAGATCAAATTGAAAAATGAATTTTTATCTCACAGACAAGATATGTAAATCAAGTATTGAGCAGATTTAACATCCAAGAATGCAAGGCAGTGATCACTCCCACAGTAATGGGATTAAAACTCAGCAGAGAGGACAGCAGCAAGGATTTTGATCCTAGTTTGTACAAGAGTATTGTAGGCAGCCTTATGTATTTAACATCAATTAGGCCTGCCATTATGTATGCTGTTAGTTTAATTTCCAGATTCATGGAGAGGCCAAAGGAGGCACATTGGCAGGCAGCAAAAAGAATTTTTAGGTATGTCAAAGGTACCAAAATGTTTGGAATTTTATATAATGTCTCAAAACATTCAGATTTGGTTGGATACACAGATAGTGATTGGGCTGGAAGTGTTGATAATCGGAAAAACACTTCCGGTTATGTTTTTCATATGGGTTCAGGAGCCATTTCATGGGCTTCTAAGAAGCAGTCCATTGTAGCATTGTCTACAGCAGAGGCTGAATATGTGGCAGCTACAGCAGCAGTATGTCAATCAGTTTGGATGAGAAAGATGTTGAGGAGATTAGGCCAAGAGCAGGCAAAAGCGACAATGATTTTTTGTGAGAATAGCTCAGCTATTGCATTGTCAAAGAATTCAGTGTTTCATAAGAGAACGAAACACATTGATACAAGGTTTTACTACATCAGAGAATTGGTGAACAATGGAGAAATTGTCCTAGAACATTGTAGGACTCAAGAACAGGTTGCAGACATCTTGACAAAGCCATTGGATCAGAAAAGCTTTGAATTTTTAAGGAAGTGTCTTGGTATGACTGAATGCCCAGCAGTTGAAATTAAAGGGGAGTGTTGAAATCTAATTTCAACTGCGCACCTCAAAACCACCGTAGCAAAACCACAAACCACCTTGATGCTTCTCGGACCGCTTTTGCGTGAAGGCAGTTTTCGTACAATAAGAGCCCGATACAATATAGTGTTGACGCGTGGCTCTCCCCATACGTCACCTTCTCTGACAATCTCGGGACGTAAAGTTCAACATAAAAGTGGCTCCCGATATCTCTATCCGTCGTCCGATCTGCTCCATCAATCTCCGCCATCGATTGTCTCAACCTGCATACGACCAACATTAAAAGCTTGACGTGGAGTAAAATCAAGTTTCATTTGACCATACCTTTTATTAATGAATTGTCATATGCGTAGGTAGATAGTTATATTTTTTTTTACGACACTTAATGTTTCTTTTATGCTGGAGGTATGGGCAAGTCAGCTATGTCTTTTTAAAAAAAAACATTTTTGTATATGTTTTGTGTGTGTTGACATTTTTATAATTGCACACGGGAGAAGAAAGAATTCGCAGCAGTGAGGATTGATGAACCAGAAGATTGCACAATAGTGCAAGGTTGAAGATCTGTATTAAAAAAAAGGAGGAAAGCATATGTATATGAGGGGGTTGAAATGTAATTTTCTTTTTGTGTTTTGTATTGCTCAAATGAAGCAGAGCAAGTGCGAATTAAAAATGACTGTGAATTTTACTTTTGAGATTGAAAAAGTTATGTAAGAAATTTTTACAGCTCATGTAAGAATTTTTATTCTACAGCAGTAAATGTAAAAGCTCATCTTTACAGCAGTAAATGTGAATGTAGATTTTACAAAGCAGTGTAAAAATCAACTATAACAGAGGCAGAGTAGTTTTGTTTTTGGTGAAAAGTTTTTGGGTGAATCCCTCTCAGCAAAGAGGATGAATATGTATCAGTGATTTTTGTTTTAATGAATAGAAATCCTTTTCTGAGTATGTAATACTCTGTTCTTCAGTCATTTTTTTAAAGCTTCCCTATGCACAAAATATGCACAAAATATCCTGTGGAGTAAAGGATGTTTTAATGAATAGAAATCCTTTTCTGAGTATGTAATGCTCTGTTCTTCAGTCATTTTTTTAAAGCTTCCCTATGCACAAAATATCCTGTGGAGTAAAGGAAACAGAGCATTGACTCTGTGTGTTTTATTTTTGTGTTTTTGGGATTTTACCAAAAAAATCCCCAACAAAACCTTGATCTTAACCCAAATAGCGAGCAAACGTGACTACAATTTAAAGTGAAACTTGAAGCCCACCTCAAGCTACTAAACATTTCCAATAAAAATGATCGAAATTGTTTCCCACATGCCCCTGTGAAACTTGAAGCCCACCTCAAGATACCAAACATTTCCAATAAAAGTAATTGAAACGCCATAAAAACTGGAGAAATTTTCCCACGCGCACATATTAGCAAAGGTGACTGCGATTCAACAAAGATGACTGCGATTCAAACTGAAACATGAATCCATCATCCATGTTTGTGTATTCAGTTATAAACCAACATAACGTTATAACCTTATATGCCATAAAAAAAACTGAGAAATACGCCATTAAAACTAGAGAAAATTTCCAGTATATATGTATATGCGGGCAAATGTGAGACTAAAACATGAAGCCCTGATGTCCGTGCCTTCAATTATAAAGTGGGTTACATGCACTCCCAACCTCCTGACCAAACAATTCATTTGATTTATTCTATTTATTGTTTGATTTTTTATTGGTTTTTTATTGCATTGGGTATGAGATTTTTTTTTTTATGTAATTGAATGAACAATTCATTTTATCTATTGTTTGATTTTTTATTGGATTGTTATGGCGTTGGGTATGAGATTTTTTTTTATTTAATTGAATGAGTAAATAGTACACTGATATTTTTTATTTAATTGAATGAATAAAGAATACACCAATTTATATAAAAATACGTATTAAAAGAATACCTGCAATCCTTAACTAAGTTGCATGCACTATACGTGTCTATGCGATCATTTTTCCAAATGCTACAAAGAAACTTTAACAGGTTCCCTTAGCACTGGTTCCTAGCCATTATCCCAAGAAAGTACTTCGCCTACCTGCTCCTAGGTGTAGCCTCCTCTGTATGATTGTTTTGCTCCTAAGAGTAGCCATGATTGTGTTTGTTTGGCTTTGTTATAAAAATGTTGATGGTTCTCCTAGTCACAACCCTGCGCATGGTAGAGACTTGATTTAATTAACGACACAGATGTTGTGGGCTATGTATTTGACATCGTGGACAACTCTGTATTTGGAATGGTGGACAAGAAAACACAAATCCCTTCTAGCGACCTAAAGCCTCGGAGTTTTGGTAAGTTATACATAAACTTTTCCTGAATATGAATTATGGTTTATCGCATGATCTTAGAGTCAAAGGAATCTGGTTGAATGGCCGAGCTACAACGATAATTACCGATTTTGGATCCTACCTCATCTATCTATTTTTGTAACCCATGTTGGCATTGGTGCTCATCCTATGTCTCGACCATTTCCATCAAAACCAGGTAATAGTTCTTCATTTTGACATTGGGTGTTGTTGCTGCCTCTCTATACTTGCTTTTATGGATGTGTATTTAACCTCCCTTGTTGTCGATGATGACCATGTCTGGAAAGGCCAGCTGGTTCAATATAAACTATTCATGCAACTACTGTTGGATATTTGTATTGAGCATTGCCAGGAGTATGGTGAAAATAAAACTATTTGAACAAAATATTGATTGAGAAAATTCAAGTGCCCCTTCACATAGTTTTCTTACCGACGACTTCTTGAAAAATAGTAAGTGTCACAAAATATAAATCAATATTGAAAGCCTTTGGGTTATCAATTATGCACGTACTGGACTTTTGTATGAAAAGCTAAGTACATGATTTGTGTAGAAAGATCAAGATAATACATTTAGTTACTCCATTGTATGGAAGATATGAGTATTAGCATGATATGGAATATATGTGTATTAGCATATTGTTTGCATACTAGACTATTCTGATGTACCTTGGAATAGTTTTCAATGCAATAATCCAAGCGAAGTATCTTTTCCAAGATCCGTTAAAAAATTAACCACTAACCTGTTAAAAAAAATATACAATTTAAAACATCTTAATTTTTACTACACCTCATATATAGGTTCGAGATAAATGGTTTCTACAGATGTTATGAATATGGCAAACATTTGATTCCTTGCTTGCTACATATTGATTGGCAAACATTTGATTCCTTGCTTGCTACATATTGATTTCCTATTGAGGATTTATAAGCCGTTACAGACCACACAAACATTACGATTCAATTTACTTATATATGAAAACTACTAGAAATATATGGCAGCAAAAGTTTGAATTGTTGAAAGAAAAGGTTTTTTCAATATTTCCTACATTAACCGAAACATGAAAATGGAAAATTAAAATAGGACGAACAAAAAGAAAAAAATTCACCTCTACTCAAAGCATTTTATAAAGTGCTTCATGCGATCATTCATCTTCAATGCAGTGAGCCAAAAAAAATGAGATCACCTTTTTCTCTATTTGCAACTTATTGTTAAAGAAAATGCTACCTCTGGTAAATTTGATATACTGATTGTTGCAAATTTTCATGCAATCCCATATGTATTTTCATGCAATCCCATATTTTGATTGTGAAAAAATTTCGTGCAAGTGAAGCTCTAAAATGGTTGAGAGGGAGACCATTTTCATGCGATTGAAGCTATAAAATAGTTGGGGAAGGGGGTGAGAATAAATTGTGAGAACAAATGGTAGTGAAGCTCTAAAATGGTTGAGAGTGAGACCATTTTCATGTGATTGAAGCTCTAAAATAGTTGGGGGAAGGGGGTGGGAATAAATGGTGAGAACAAATGGCAGGTTGAAGGAGGAAATGAGAACAAGTGTTAGATAAAATAGGTATAGGTGTCATATATGCATGAAAATAGTTCTATGAACGAGGAAATGAGAACAAGTGTCAGATAAAATAGATATAGGTGTCGTATAGGTAGGAAAATAGTTCTATGTTAGTTTTATAGGTAAGTTGAAGCAATAGAACTATTTTGATGGCCTTAAAAGATTGTATTATTGAGAACATAAATCTTATCGTGATTTTTGTATGCTTATCCCCTTATCTTTTCCAAAGCCAAAAGCGAAAAAGATAAGTGTTTAGAAATTGATGCTAAGTTGGAAATGGCATTAATTCATTTTGTATTATTGCAATACAATATATCATTGGTTTTTACAGATTTATCTTATATATGGCTTTGATAAGAAACCAAATAAAGTGGTGAAACGCTTCATTGGATAGAATTTAGAGAACCATACGTTCCGAGGATAGAATTTGGAAAGGCTCACCAAACTTTCATTAAAAACGAAAGTTAGAATTTTGCATCCGTGGATACAAACAACTAAAACCGATTACTATAGTCCCTAGCCCCTACAGGGCTAGGGACTGATAAGAAGGAATCGATATGCCTTTTGCGTAGAACCTGGATTATCTATTTAAGTACATGGAGTTTGTAATATATATCTTTAACAGCGTAGTTGTGTAGTTTGTAATGACGTCATTTAATATTGTAATGGTCGTTAATTAAAAGATATTTATATTAAAAAAATTAATATTTTTATATTTTTGGTAGAATTAATATTTAACTAGTTTGACTATCTTTCTTGGTTTTGAAGAAGAATTATATGGGACAGTTTGAAATTGGTAGACTGAAATGATCAGTGAATATTTAATATTTTAATCAAAAATTATTTAAAATTTAAATTTAAATTATTGAATATATAATAATTTAAATATAAATTTATTTTAATTTTGGATTTATGTGATGAGAAAGATAAATTTGTCCAGATGTAAGTGTCAAATTTATTAAAATGTCAAACATGTTTTAAATAAATAAAAATAGTTGACCAATAAAAAAGATATTTGATTTTTTTTATTTTCTCAGGTTTGATAGATCCATAGTTAAAGTAAGTTTATGCTACTTACCGATTACAATTTATTATTTTAATTATAATATGTATAAAATGAATGATATAATATAAAATTGGTAGATATATAGTTTAGAAAAAAAAAAATTGTAAATGTTGAATTTTATATGATTATTAATTAAATTTAAATACAAAATGTTGAATATATTCAATATGAATATGAATCCTGTCCACATGGGGTAGCTCAAGCGGCAATGGCCGTGGAAATGAAGTCTCACCGAACCCGAAGCCTTGGGTTCAAATTTTGGGCTACCCTTCCCCGTTGAGAGGTAATTAAGTCTCACCGAACCGGAAGCCTTGGGTTCAAATCTTGGGCTACCCTTCCCCCATTGAGGGGTACTTAATGGACATGTAAATCATGTAAATGAGGGGTACTTAATGGACATGTAAATCATGTAAATCGGAGAGGTACTTAAGTCTCACCGAACCGGAAGCCTTGGGTTCAAATCTTGGGCTACCCTTCCCCCATTGAGGGGTACTTAATGGACATGTAAATCATGTAAATCTGAGAGTCCCGCCCGGCTAAAAAAAATAAAAAAAATTGAATATAATCCTTAATTAGTATAGACATTCAAATGGATATATAGAAAATATATATTTTAATTATATGTTTATTAATAAATTTAGTTTTATATGCATATAATTATATGTTTTGGAAAAGAAAATATTTGTAATTTATTAATAGAAAAAACTTACATATAATAAATTGAATTAAATCGGTTTATTATTATTTTTATTATGTGGATTGGCCATGTCTATTTTGGAATAGAGTTTTCATAATATAAATATAATTTTAGTAAATATTGGATGGATGGTAAGGATTTCACTTTCATAAAATATTCTTAGAAGTATACACGATTGAAAGCTAGGATTTTTTTCCCAAAATAGCTACCCATTTTTTGTCCTTTAACTAAATTCATGAATTTAAAATCTGTCCTATGAAAAAGTGTCACATAAGATGACTTATAGTTTCTTGGGAATGGGGTATTGATAATCCATAATATTACAACAAAACCTATTTACATGTTAAGAATCTCAATGATAAATTGTGGTGAATTTCCGTGATTACCTTAAATATAGTTATAATTTAGTTCATGCTATAATATTTCTAATTTTAATAATTTGAAATATATGAGAGATTCTTTGGAGTAAACCACATAAATTTCATTCGTCGACACGTTTCGAACCAACCAGCTTGGTTCATCGTAAAAGGATTAGATCAAGCTTTGCATATTAAATACGAGCTTGATTTCACTTTCATAAAATATTCTTAGAAGTATACACGATTGAAAGCTAGGATTTTTTTCCCAAAATAGCTACCCATTTTTTGTCCTTTAACTAAATTCATGAATTTAAAATCTGTCCTATGAAAAAGTGTCACATAATATGACTTATAGTTTCTTGGGAATGGGGTATTGATAATCCATAATATTACAACAAAACCTATTTACATGTTAAGAATCTCAATGATAAATTGTGGTGAATTACCTTAAATATAGTTATAATTTAGTTCATGCTATAATATTTCTAATTTTAATAATTTGAAATATATGAGAGATTCTTTGGCGTAAACCACATAAATTTCATTCGTCGACACGTTTCGAACCAACCAGCTTGGTTCATCGTAAAAGGATTAGATCAAGCTTTGCATATTAAATACGAGCTTGGTTCATCGTCATGACAAGTTGAAGAATCAGATCAAGCTTTGCATATTAAATAGCTTCGTTCATCGTAAAATGATTAGATCAAGCTTTGCATATTAAATACGAGCTTGGTTCATCATCATGACAGCTTGGTTCATCGTAAAAGGATTAGATCAAGCTTTAATACGAGCTTGGTTCATCGTCATGACAAGTTGAAGAATCAGATCAAGCTTTGCATATTAAATAGTCAGAGCATAACAACAAATGACTATAAATTTGACCAGGAAACGTTAAGGGCATGACTTATATTTTAATAATTAAGTTAAATTTAAAAAATTTAATTAGTTATATTCTTATTTAAAGGGACTATATAAAAAATAAATTAATTAATTTAAATTAGTAGTTAGTTGAAAAGTGAATAAATGAATTGATTTAATTTAATAGTTAGTTTAAAAATTATTAAATATACATAGTTATATATATATATATATATATATATATATATATATATATATTAAAAGGTAAGGGAAATTTTCGATAAATTAATTAAAAAATTATTTTTGTTAATTAAATTAATTAATTTTGATAAATTAATTAATTTCTCAATTAATTTCCCCTTCATCTTTAATATATATATATATAACTATGTACATTTAATAATTTTTTAACTAACTATTAAATTAAATTAATTATTATTCACTTTTCAACTAACTACTAATTTAAATTAATTAATTTATTTTTTATATAGTCTCTTTAAATAAGAATATAACTAATTAACTTTTTTAAATTTAACTTAATTATTAAAATATTCGTCATGCCCTTAACGTCTCGTGGTCAAATTTAGTTGTTATATAACCCTTTGTTGTTGTGGTGTGATTATTTAATATGAAAAGCTTGATCCGTTCCTTCAACTTGTCGTGACGATGAACCACGCTTATTAGTTCAAAACCCGATCGCTGAAAAATCTCTCATAAATTTAATATGGATCACACAAACCTCAATTCACCTAATTGCTATCAACATTTATCACCTATTTCATATATATGAATAGCATAGTTATATTTATTTACAATCAACATACTATCTATTTATATTAGGCCAATATTTACATTTTCTCCTCCTAAATTGTAAAACACCTTTTTATATAATAATTTAATTACAAAAATAGCTTTATAGATGTCACGTTATAATATAACTAAATTACAAACCAGTTACGTTGAAAGGAATCGATATGCTTTCCACAAACCAGTTACGTAGAAAGGAATTGATATGCTTTCTAGATATTACATGCTTTAAAAAAATATGAACGCCCTGACAACCCGTTATCTATTAATCAATTAAATAGATTTCTATACGAAATTCATGAAGTTCGTATTCTAATTTCAAGAAGTTGCTTACAAACCCATACACCTTGAGGAAGCCATTAGAGACTAACGTTAAGTTATGACATTTCTTGAACAAGGAGGACAGTGGGAAAATAGGAAAGATAATATGCTCTCAGATACTTTGATACGTGTTTGGTACGTGTATACAGTATCGATTATTTTTAATATGTTTTAATGTTTATAGTTTTTCACTTACTTTCTTCTTTATTAGAGTCGTGGTTAATTATACTTGTCTTTGACATTAATTTGTTTTTTATTAGTGTTGATTAATTGGGTTTGATATTAAATTAAAATTTAAGGTTTATTTAAGTAATTAAAATTAATATGAAAATAATTTAATTATGTTAAATTATATTTAATTACAAAATATATTAGATATTATTATATTATTTTAATTGGTAATTTAATTTATAGATTAAATAACTATTTTCTAGAGTATTTTTTTTATTAATTTTAATCAAAATATCTTAAATATTTTAAGAAGTTAAGTTTAAATTGTTTAATAGGTTCTATAAAGCTTTTTTTTAGAGATGTCTAATATATTTATGCATTTAAAAATTATTTTAAATAATAAAAAATCACAATTTTGGTGTGAGATGTGAAAAGCCATTTTATTTTTAATTGATTTTACATGTTTTGTTTTATATACACAGTATAATATCTTTCTCATGTTTACATTTATGTACAATTTTTTTGGAATAACAAATTTGAATTGTAAACTTTCTACAATCAAAACACCCTTGGGTTTTTTTAATACTATATTGTTATAAAAAAATAAAATTTGACCAAAAAAATATTGAACCAATTAAAAAAAAACAACTCCAAAATATAGTAAATTTAAATAACCCAATAATTAAAAAGAATATCAATGCATTGACTATTAAATTATGTATATTATACCAAATTATGTATATTATAACAACCGAAATTGTTATATTTGTGATTAATAGAAGTCCTGTAATAAGATATAAATTACAAACCACTTAAATACGAAAGAATTGATATGCCTTCCAAATATAATATGGCTTTCAAAAATATGAACGCATTGACTAACAGTTACGTATGGATCATTTTGATAGATTTGTATACAATGTTGATGAAGTTCGCATCATCATTTTAAGAAGCTGCTTACAGACTCGTGAACTTTGAGGAAGTCATTACCAGAGAGTGACAAACGTCAAGTTCACATAAATAGCCTTTTCTGAACAACAAAGACAGTGAGAAAATAGGGAAGAATTAATATGATTTCAGCAATATGAACACAAACTATTGATTATGTATGGAATACTTTGATCCGTAATTACTACGTGTAAAGACTCAGAGTATCGATTATTTTTAACACGTTTTTAAGTTCATAGATTTTCAGTTGCTCTCTTCGATGTTATTGCACTGGTCGTTAATTAGAGTTGTGTTTGACATTATATTTTCTTCCTTATCATTATAGTGGTAGTGGTGGCCAATTACCGTTTTGTTTGAGATTAAAATTTATTTTAATGTGGGTATTTTAGTGGTGATTAATTAGAGTTGTGTTTGATTTGATTAGTTATAATTTTGTTTGAAGTTAAATTAAAATTCAATGTTTATTTAGTCATGGAATTTAACGTGTAGTTTATAAGATAGTATTTTTTTTTTATAGGAATTCACTAAAATTTAGTTATATAATATTCATGTTAAGAAAGTATTTCTTTTTTAATTTTTTTTAGTAAAATTATACATATTAAATAATTTAAATTCAAATTTTTAAAAAATCTTAATCGAGTTTTAATTAGAATTAGTTGGAAAAAACTATTTTGTCTATAAATCAAGTTAGGCTAAAAATATATTTAAAGTCAACAAAATGGAGAAATATAAATCATATACAAGGGAGTTGTCTTTAGTGAGACTTTTTGGACTTTTTGGTGCCTGTGCAAAATTTTGAGGTAAAATCTTGATTTTTGTTACTTAAACTTGTTTTTTTACTATATATGGATTAAGCACCCTGGAAAACCCTAGAGCACTTCAATTACACAGGATTACCCATCCAAGCTTATGATTTTAATAAATTCCTGCTGGAATTTAGAGAAATTACATCAGAAAAACCGACAATAAAAGCTTCCAAAATATCAAACTAAATACAACTCCATATACAAGTAAGCTAAAATAAATATAAAATAAAAAATAAAAAAATATATAAATAGTTTCAGTATCAATGTTATATTATTTTGACACGTATCCATGTTACTCGGATAAAGTTTGTAATAAGTTTTTGTTAGGTAAGATAATGTTCGAAATTAACTACGTTCAACATTGTAAGAGAATTTGGTCAAGCATAGCTGTTTCATGTGTACTCTATAAATTAAACGTCAAAAAAGGAATGCAAGGACAATGTGTTGTTGGTTGCACTCTCTCGAATTCTTCTGGGTAACTTTCAGTGCTTTTTTCAGTTCTCTCCATGGCTAGATCGTATGAAGGAGGAGTAGGCAAAGTGGAGTATGTCGAACCGTCTCCCGGTCCGATTTTAGACTTAAACGAGCTATTTCTCTGGTCCTTCTACAGGGCCATCATAGCCGAGTATGTAGCTACATTTTTGTTTGTATACATAACAGTGAGTACAATCATCGGTCAAGCCAACCAGAAGAATGCGTGTACCGGCGTTGCAGCTCTGGGTATTGCATGGGCTGTTGGGGGAATGATTTTTGTTCTCGTGTATTGCACAGCTGGGATTTCAGGTTCCCATTTCATTCTCCACTAGTTCATATTTTTACAAGATTATCAAGATAGCTAAGAGAAGAAAATATAAGGGATTGAAAATTCAATTTTGCATTGTGCAGGTGGTCATATAAACCCTCCAGTCACGTTTGCTATGCTTGTTGCTTGAAAGGTGTCCCTGCATCGTGCGGTCTTGTACATGCTGGCGCAGTGTGTAGGTGCAATCTGTGGTGTCATGCCCCCAACTCTTTTTTTCTTAAGTTGAGCGGGTGTGTCAGCGCCTAAACGACTCACCGTTTCCATGTTTAAGTGTTTTATGAACTACGCCTTCACTTTCATAAAAACTTCACTTATTAAATTATAATGTGCGGAATTCCATTATAATGCATGGTAAACAAAACCGAGAACAAGAACCATGTATAAGAAAGATCTTTTATTATATGAAGAATTTTTAGAACTTGACCGGGAGTAATAATCAACCGGCGTTTACATCCAAGGCCGGCACCCGCCCGTGCAAGAGCGCACGGCGGTTTGCCAAGCCTTACCCAAAAACAAAGTCAGAATGTGTCTACCCAACGGGCGGGTGCGCCCGTGCACGACCCGCGCCCATGTCAACCTACGTTCACCGTTCGGTGGGCGGGCGCCCGTGCGCTCCACCGCCCAACCTTCCACTACACATCGTGCTAACGTGCGGGCGGGCACTCGTGCGCTCCATCGCTTGACCTGCGTTACACCCGTGCCTGTGTCATTCGCCCGACCAGCGGGCGCATCACCTCATAGTCGCTGCACACCCGTCGCACAACGCTTGTGCGTTGTGAACTGCACCACCGCGATGTTTGTGTGATGTTCTTCACCGATCAAATGATGCGAAATGCTAACTCCGCGCTCCATATTTATACGTTTGGTAAGGGGTGCGACCAACCATGGCCGACCCTCCAAACTCTACCATGGACGCCCCATCGTGTGTGCGTTCAGGCATTGGCTCGCCCATACTTCCGCCCAATCTCCTGTCAGCCTGTGCGTATCCATACTGCCAACGCTCCATATAAACAAGTGGTCTTCCATCATCATACGCACACACATTGCATAGTGAGAGCACTCCTCCTTCGCACTTAGTCCTTTCTCCACCGTGTGAGGGGCGCGCTCCCGTGCCGGTACTGCAGGGCGTTACATCCATCCCCACTAGAAATCATTGTCGCCCTCGACAATCCTCCATGTCTAAGTACTCTCCGTTCAAATCTCGCAATCTTCCTCTTCCATCTCCAAAGTGAGTCCTCCGATTCCCAACTCTCCTCTTCCGGTGCTCCCTTCCATCTGACAAGGTACTCCCGTTTCTGGTGGCAGCCAACCCCTGTAATTCTGAAGTCCAAAATCTTCTCCAACTCCAAGCCTGGTTTGTCCACTATCCCAACTAGTTCTCTCGGTGGTTCAGCACTCTCTGGATGGTCTGAATCAAGCTTGCATCTCTTCAGCTGACTCACATGAAAAACTGGATGTTTCATGTGCATATGGTGCGGAAGCTCCAGCTTGTAAGCAACCTCCTCCACTCCTTTTTTCACACGAAATGGTCCCTCATACTTCCATGTCAGTTTTGTGGCCGTCCCTTTGGCTGGCTGAAACTGCTCTCTGGTAATCCTGAGAAACACCATATCTCCCACACTGAACTGTACATCCCATCTTCCCCGATCAACATACTTTTTCATTCTCCTTGCAGCATCGTGCAAGCGCAACCATGCTAACTCCAAGGTCTCCTCCCAAGCCTTCATGGATCTCTTCGCATGAGGAATCCTCATACGACCTGTAGTCTCAATGGTATGTGGAGCAACCGGCATCTCTCCATTCACCAACTCAAACGGACTGTACCCCGTCGCAGAACTCTTTTGAATATTGTAGCTAAACTGAGCAATATCCAAGAGTTCAGGCCAATTCTTCTTATCAACCGTGACATAATGTCTCAAGTAGTCCTCCAACAATGCGTTGATACCCTCGGTTTGCCCATCTGTCTGTGGATGATAACTCAAACTCATCAACAACTGTGTCCCAACTAACTTGAACAATGTCGTCCAAAATCTCCCTGTAAATCGTGGATCCCTATCCAACACGATACTCAACAGCATCCCCCAATACTTCACCACGTTCTTAAAGAACAACTCGGCAGTACACTCAACTCCACAAGGTATCTTTGTCGGAACAAAGACATCATACTTGGAAAAACGATCAACAACGACCATGATCCCATTATACCAGTGCACCTGCGGTAACTGAACAATGAAGTCCATAGAGACACTCATGCATGGCCTCTCTTGAATAGGTAAAGGCTGCAATAGTCCCCCTTGCATCTGTGTATCTGATTTGTCCTACTGACAAATGATGCACATATGTACATACTCCTCCATCTCCTCTCGCATCTTCTCCCAAAAGAACCCTCTCTCCAATAATGCCAAAGAACGACACTGCCCTGGGTGGCCAACCCATGGAGAATCGTGGCACTCCTTCAAGAGGTGCCTCCTAAGACCAGATGCCTTTGGAACATAGAGTCGGTTTCCAAAGAACAAGTAACCGTCCCGTAGAAAGAACCTACATATCTTCCCCTCCTTTATCTGCTTCACTATATTCTGCGCCAAAGTATCGGTTTCCACACTTCCCTTCAGTTTGTTTTGCATCTCTTCTGACATCTAAATCTGACTTCTACTCCTTGCTGCTCAGTCTTCACCCTCCAATGCTGCAAGTTGTCCCTTTCTACTAAAGGCATCTGCTAGCGCATTGTGTCTACCCGGTCTATACTCAATAGGCATGTCGAACTCTGCCAAGAAGTCCTGCCAACGAGTTTGCTTTGCAGAAAGCTTCGGTTGTGATGCAAAATAACTAGCTGCAACGTTGTCAGTCTTGACAACAAAAGGCTTCCCAATCAGGTAATGCCTCCATACATGAAGACAATGGATGATCGCAGTCATCTCTTTCTCATGAACCGGATATCTCCACTCTCTATCCTGCAACTTCCGACTCTCATAGGCCACCGGATGCCCATCCTTCATAAGAACTCCTCCTATGGAAAAATCTGAAGCATGAGTGTGCACCTCAAACGGTCTCCCGAAGTCAGGCAACTTCAATATCGGTGCTGTAACCATCATTCTCTTTAAATCATCAAATTCCTTTTGACATTTCTCTGTCCAACACCATCTCTTGTCCTTTTTCAGTAGGTCTGTCAGTGCCGATGTTACCTTGGAGTAACATTTTACAAACTTTCGTTAGTATTTGGTCATGCCCAAGAACACCCTCATCTCATGGACATTCTTCGGTTCAACCCAGTCCTCGATAGCCTTCACCCTGCTCGGCTCCATCCGTATGTACCCCTGTCCAACAATGTGCCCAAGGAACGGAATCTCGGTCTGAGCAAACACACACTTAGACTTCTTCAAGAACAAATGATTCTCCCTCAGTGCCTTGAAAACCATCGCCAAGTGTTTCTTATGGTCCTCCATGTTGTCACTGTAAACCACTGTATCGTCCAAGTATATCATCCAAGTATGGTCATAGGACATCATTCATCAAAGTGCAAAATGTCGCAGGAGCGTTGCACAACCCAAACGACATAACAAGGAACTCAAAGCTACCATACCTTGTTACGATCGCGGTCTTCTTCTCGTCTCCTTCAGCAATCCGCACCTGATATTAACCATGCCTCAAGTCTAGCTTGGAAAACACTCGGGCTTTCGCAAGCTTGTCAAAGCAATCTGCAACCAATGGCAAAGGATACTTGTTTCTCACCATCTGCTTGCTCAATGCACGGTAGTCATAGCACATCCTTAGCTCATTGCTATCCCTCTTTCGCTGGAATAATACCAAAGCTTCATATGGGGACCTTGAAGGTCTAATGAAACCTGCATCAGCTAACTCCTTTAGCTGTCGTTTCAATTCCTCCAACTCAGGCCCTGATAAACGATAAGGTGCTTTAGCCGGGGGTTCTTTCCCTGTTTCAAGTTCAATGCTATGGTCCACCGCACACCTTGGTGGAAGCTTCTTCGGTAGCTCATCAGGCATCAAATCTACATATTCGGCAAGCACATCAGAAATCTCAGCTGAAATAGGCATCCCCACCTCATCACCTTCGACTCCCTTGAACATCACCACATATGTCTCCATGTCTGATTCCTTCATGGCCCTCTCCAAACTCAGTGCAGAAACATGCTGCACCTTGACTTCCCTCCTTTGCCTATGAGTGGGCGAAGTCCAAGTTCGTGTCTGTCCAACCAGCACCACCTCATCATAGAAGGGGACAACAATAGCCTTGTTGCCCTTCAAGAAATCTTGTCCAAGTATTACATCGAAGTCGTTCCTCTCCATCACCACGAAGTCCAACTGACCCGTCCAGTCTCCTATCTGCACCAGCACTTCGTGTGCCAAACTCGTCACCTTAGCCTTAGAGTTCACTGCCTTGACCTCCATGTTTGATGGAAGGATCGTCAGTCTGACATCTCTATCCAATCGTGTCGTCATAAAGTTATGGGTGGCCCCCGTGTTCACAAGAGATTGAGTGGTCTTTCCACGGATCATCAAGTCTACGAAACTCAGACTGTTCATCCATGATTTCTCCATAACCTGTCCTTGCATACATTTCCGTTCTCTTCACTTATCATCAAACCTCTTCAACCCTGAATTAGCTTTTACCGCAGCTTCAACCTTCCGTGAACCTACTCTGATACCACCTGTCACGCCTCCAACTCTTTTTTTCTTAAGTTGAGCGGGTGCGGCGCCGCCTAAATGACTCACCGTTTCCATGGTTAAGTGTTTTACGAACTAAGCCTTCACTTTCGTAAAATCTTCACTTATTAAATTATAATGTGTGGAATTCCATTATAATGCATGATAAACAAAACCGAGAACAAGAACCATGTATAAGAAAGATCTTTTATTATATGAAGAATTTTTACAACTTGACCGGGAGTAATACTCAACCGGCGTTTACATCCGAGGCGGGCACGAATTTTTACAACTTGACCGGGAGTAATACTCAACCGGCATTTACATCCGAGGCGGGCACCCGCTCGTGCAAGAGCGGACAGCGGTCTGCCAAGCATTACCCAAATACAAAGTCACAACGTGTTTGCCCAACGGGCGGGTGCGCCCGTGCATGACCCGCGCCCGTGTCAACTTGCGTTCACCGTTCGGTGGGCGGGCGCGCGTGCGCTCCACCACCCAACCTTCCACCACACATCGTGCCAACGTGCTGGTGGGCGCCCATGCGCTCCATTGCTCGACTTGCATTACACCCATGCCCGTGTCGTTCGCCCGACCGGCGGGCGCATCACCTCATAGTCAATGCACACCCGTCGCTCAACGCTTGTGCATTGTGAACTGCACCACCGCGCTGTTTGTGTGATGTTCTTCACCGATCGAATGATGCCAAATGCTAACTCCGCGCTCCATGTTTATATGTTTGGTAAGGGGTGCGACCAACCATGGCCGACCCTCCAAACTCTACCATGGACGCCCCATCGTGTGTGCGTTCGGGTGTCGGCTCACCCACACTTCCACCCAATCTGCAGTCGGCCTGTGCGTATCCATACCGCTAACGCTCCATATAAACAAGCGGTCGCCCATCATCATATGCGCGCACATGGCATAGTGAGAGCCCTCCTCCTTGGCACTTAGTCGTTTCTCCACCCCGTGAGGGGGGCGCGCCCGTGCCGGAACTGCAGGGTGTTACATGCGGGGCCGGGATGGTGAAATGTTTGCAAAAAAACAACTATTTAGAGGCGGGGGAGGCGTTAATTCAGTGTCGGCGGGATACACAAAGGGAGCAGCCCTTGGCGCGGAGATAATCGACATGTTCATTTTGGTTTAAACCGTTTTCTCTGCAACAGATTGCAAGCGCAAGGCACGCGACTCTCACGTCCCTTGTACAAATATTCCACCCAGCAATATATTCTAGGTAAGAATTCTAGGGTTTTGTTTTAAGCATTTACCAATGGAAATTATTACTGTGTGAAGGGCTTTATGTAGGTTTTGGCTCCGCTTCCAATTGGGTTTGCTGTAATCATGGTCCATTGTGCAACCATTCATATCACCGGCACGGGCATCAACCCTGCCAGGAGCTTTGGGCCAGCTGTGATTTACGACCACAATAAATCCTGGGACAACCGAAAAATAATTTATGATTCTTTATTGTGTTTATGACGGAGAAATGTACTTAATTATTTGGATTAATCTATGTATTGCAGTGGACATTTTGGGTTGTTAGACTTATTGGAGCTGCGATTGCTGCTGCATAACACCAGTGCGTTCTAAGGGCTAGCGCTTTCAAACCCTCCGAATCCTGCCATTCCCACTCAACTACGGTCACTAGTATGTTCTAAAAGAGAGCGGCTTCAGGGCCTCAGGATCCTTTGTTTGCCACTCCATTACGGGCACCAGCGGATCCTAAGGGCCATAGGATGTTCTCCGGTTGCCCCCAGAGCCACATCAATGCGGCCACTACGCTATAAAATGAACACTCGCATGATACTCTCGTGTCTTTCACATTCATGGCCATGATATACTGTAAGCCCTTATTTACCATTTAATTTGGGTAGGAACAACTTCCTAAGAGACTGTTTCTACGTGAAATATCCGAAAGATATGGATTTCCCATTGTTACATTTATTTTTCTTTGTGTCTCTTTGTATCGACTGCATCAAAGAGTGAAACGTTCAACATGAGTTTTTGAAATCTGTTTGGTTTATTGTCTCCTTCATAGATGAAGGTACATCATTGTTATATTAATTTGTGTGGTTTTCTAGTTATATTTATGTTCTTTTTTCTTTAAGGAAGAAAAAGAAAAACTCTTAGAAAAAAAAAACTCTTATGTATTAATATAAAATCAGATAGTAAATTTGTCATGGATCTTGATTTTCAGTCTAATAGCTTACAACACATCTAAAAAAGTGAAAATTGTATAATTTTCAAATAATCATCTTTTAGTTTTAGGTACTTAAATTTTGTATATAACTATCATTCTGACATACACCATATACCACTTAAAAATATAAAAGGAAAACAAAAAATGCATACATCTTACTACAAAAGAATGTGCCCCATGTGTTCTAGTATTAGTGAGCAATGTCTTCTAACTCTTTGAGAAGTTAATGCTTCCCGCATTTGTCTTAACCCCTTGTTGAAATACTAAGAAAAAAAACTTACTAGGTTCTTTGTCAATGCATCTTTTGGATAGTAAATCAGTTATCTAGCTCTGTTATCTCAAAATGTCATCAATGTTGATGTGTTGGAAAGTGCTTACCATCGTCTTCATGTGCTTCATCCAATTTTTTAAAATCGGATGTTGATGTGCTAGAAAGTGCTTGCCATCTTCTTGATGTGCTTCATCTAGTTTTTTTAAATCCGAAGTTTGAAGTTATTCTATCCCTTTTGCATCCCCAAAGAACTGTAGATTGTCCAATCCTAACCATTTCACTGCTATCAACACTCCTCTTAGTGCAACTATCTCTGCCTTACTGTTTTTGCCCTGGTCCCCTTCCCACAAAAAGTGATAATAGTTTCTTGCTCAGTGACAATGTATACCCCACATCCACATTTCCTTGTTTGTGTTGTGGCCCCCTTCACACAAAAAGTGATAATAGTTTCGTGGCTCAGTGACAATGTATAACCCCCATCCCCATTTCCTCATACAACACACTCCATCGAAGAAAGTCACTTGGAATTTACACCATATATCTTTCCAAATTATACTTTTGTGCTTGTTTACAATATTAGTTGGACGAAGCTCCAAGAAGTAAGCAACATTTTTTATTAAGTCCTCCCCTACTATCGGATTTATGTTCTAAAACATGAGTGCATTTCTGCTCTGCCATATGGTCCATATGAGATATAGTGGGAGAAAACAAAATTTATCATTAGTTTTGAACCACTTCTATAAATAGCATCTTAATTATGAGAAATGCTTAGTTGACCTGATACCAAAAGTCTCAAATAGCCAATAGCCAATGTGTATGGGCAATGCAGAAATAAATGAACATTATCCTCAAAACATCCCTTACAAAGAAGGCATATCCCCGACCCTATGTGTCCTCTGTTAAGTAAATTATTCCACGCCAACACTTTGTCAATTATGCCCAGCTAGCTGAAACACTTGATCTTGTTGGGGATATTTCCTTTCCATATTTTATGTATCTAGGAATTCCCCTAATTCTCGAACTCCTCCCTAGGGATTCCATTGTATATTTCTTTCACCAAAGACTGCCAATTTTTAATGCTACCCGCACATGACATATGATCATGTTGATCATTAAGAGAGATGTTAGCGAGAACGTTTCTCAGGTTGGTAATATATTATTGCCATTCACAAACATTCCCATCCGATAGTTGAATATCCCTCACACTTTTCCATGGTTGGCGATCAATGCATAATGCATCATGCATGAAAATCTCATTTAGATAGATTAACTCTTTGTTATGTAGGAAATTAAGAACTATAGATGGTAGAGTGTGGTTTCCCAACATATCCTTAATTCCACCCATTCTAATCTTGATGATTGACCCATCCCTTACCTCCCACGTTACCAATCCCATCATCCACTGAATGTTTTGCATCATACTCTTCCAAACGTGTGATGAATTAGTCTTCTTCTTGGACCCTCCAAAAATCCAAATAGTGAATGATTGTCCATACATGTACTTTTTAATGATCATCTTTGACTAAATTCCTGAGCCTGAAACTACCCTCCACATGTTATTTATGTTTAGGGCACTATTGAATATTGTTGGATCTATAATACCCCACCCCCCTTCCTTAATGGGTCTAGAAATTTGTTACCATTTAACAAGATGATACTTCCCCCGAGATAATTTCCCTTCCCAAATGAAATGACCCATAATAGATTGGATGTTTTTTATCATCTTCCTTGGTAGTAGAAAACATTGCATCTAGTACATTGCCAAATTTTGAAGAACACCTTTTAGTAATATGATCCTTCCTCCCATAGAAAACCATATGTTAGTCCAACCATCAAGATTATTTTGGAACCTAGCTACTAAGAACTCTGAGTCCTTGTTGTAGTAATTGTTGAGCTTCAGGATCAAACCCATATATGTGCACCCATCATCCAAATGTCTCACCCCCACACCCAAGTGCAATCTGATGTCATCCATCACTGAATTTGTTTTCCCATTGTGCATGATAAGTGATATCGGGCCATTCATGCACAATCTCGAAGCCCTTCCAAATGAAGAATGATGTGATGGATAACAATACATTTAGTCAAGATAGGAAGAACACCAAATAGAAGGTCTTTGGTGAACATTAAGTGTGTAATGTTAATCCTTTTTATACTCGAATACCTCAGATTTCCCCTGCCGCTTTTGCATCCCTCACTTTCTTGTTGAGACTGTCGATGACCATGAGGAATATGATAGGTGGGAGGTCATATCCCTGCCTCAGGCCCATGTGAGCCGAGAATAATTTGGATGGTATAAAATTTATAATAACATCAAAATTTATAGTCTTAGTGCATGCCATAATCCACCCAATGATCGGATTCGATAGTACCACTTTGATCATAATCATTTTGGGGAATTCCTAGTCTACACAATCACATGCCTTTGTCAAATCTACCGTAAGAATGTAAGACTTTAGGGTCCTAGATTTGATCGTATGGATAACCTCTTGAGCTATACCAATTGCATCATGTATCTGTCCTCGCTCGATGAACCTAAAATGCACCTCAGTGATAAGTTTTGACAGAACCAGGTTCAATCTTCTAGCAATCACTTTAGATATGATTTTGTACATAGTATTGCATACTGATATCAGATGGAAATCTGCAAATGATTATGGACTTTTCCTCTTAGTTATGAGAGCGATAAAAGTGGGATTGAGAGGCCCATTAATGAAGCCATTTATCATTGACTCCTCAATCATTTCCAGCATATTGAGTATCATCAAATTTGCGAAATGGATAAACACTTACACCCCCCAACCGTCCTATCCTGGGCTTTTCTCCCTGGAAGATTCTTTCATATTATCAACTAGTATCTCCTTAGTGACCAACCTACACAATATGTTATTATTATCACTCGAGAACAACTCTAGCACATGAGGGACATATTCATTATGTGCCTAGAAGTCAAAACCTTGATCCTTATATTGATTTTGGAAATGACGCATGGCCTCCAACTCCAGCAAAGCTTGCAAGGAGATAATATTTCCTTCCTCATTCCAAATTCTTTTGATGAAATTAATTCTCTTCCTGTAGTTAAACTGTCTATAGAATAATTTTTAGTTCTTATCTACTGCTTGTACCCAAATAACCCTGCTCTTCATACAAATGTCCTCCTCCCTTTTCAACAAGATCACATGTTTAATACCCTCCATCTCAATAATCTTATTCATGTTTGACGGAAATAAGTAAAGGAGGTTGGTGGGATCATTCATAATTCAAATAGATACATCAATGGCCTTGAGAGTCTTATCCTATTCTCTTTTCTTTCCTGCAATCCACTAATGATCTTCTCATTTCAACCATGAGAACTTATTTGAAATTATAGACAAGCAGTCCATTGGCCTCAAATGAAATGGACTCTTCCACGCCGAATGAACAAGTTATTCAAAGTCCTTCATCTACAACCACCACAAATTAAATTTGAAATTGTAATCTATGTTATCAAAATCCCCTCTTCATGCTAACATAATAGGTTTATGATCAGATATGCTAGTTGTGAGAATTGAAGGTTCCAGTTTAGAAAGGTGGAGGAACAATGATTTTCATACTAAGAATTAGTCAGTCCTTTCTGCAATTCGTTCTCCTCCAGTACATCCATTCCTCCATGTAGGTCCTAAGGGGCCTGGTACAACAACTACCAGAGCATGACCCCTCATTCATTCCTCAAAATAAGATGACAATCCCTCCTCTCTCACCTTGTTGCCCCCTTATCTCTATTGGCCCCATGGATAAGTTCAGATCTCCTATAACAATGGTCAAGCTCAACCCAAAAATATCATATTTAGTCACTCTATCCCAATATTGTTTGTGGTCAGTGTACGGTGCATATATATTCATGATCCTTATCTTCTTGTTCATCCCTTTCATATATCCAGATATAATAATACCTACACATGGATTGTATGTCAGCAGATCAAATATGTTGGGATTCCACATTACCCCCAATCCCCCTAAATTTCCATTGGCATCAATTGCACATGCAAACCAATGAGGACAGACAACAAGCACGGTTGCCACCATTTTAACTCACTCAGACATGGCTTCTTGTAGAAGAATCAAGGAAGGATTGTGAGACCTAACCAAAGTGTTGAGAAAGAAAATTTTATGGGGCACTCCCAACCTCGTGATATTAAAGGAGACGATTTTCATGGGGGAACCCCTATGAAGGGTGTTCCCTCTCTAAGGACTTGAGAACCATGTGCATGAGAAATCATGATACACCCAACAGTATATGAAGTATGAATGACAAAAGGGACTTCTCCCAATTGCAGATTAGAAGTAGGGGATAGTGCTATGTGATTGCAATAAATAATTTTTTTGTCAGTGGGGAGGCCGCTTTTTCCTGAGTGTTACATTATCACGACTAATCCCTTCATCAACAGGCTCTTGGTTTTGGAAAGGAGACTGCTTAATGGTTAGGTGAACTAGGGAATTATCAGAAACAATGAGAGCTCCTAGCTCTCGGTCTGGTGATAATGTATTTGTCGGGAATTCCCATTAATGGGAACCGATAGGACAGAACAAACACCCCCCATGTTGTAAAGAAATAATAGGCACAAATATGTTTAGAGGCATAGGTATTACCCTCGGGACATCAACTGAGTCCAGAATGTCTGAGGGGTTCATCAATCATTCTCGAGTGTCGTTGATCTCAGCCACCTCTCCAGGGCCAAAGTCAACATGATACAAAAATGCTTGGAAATCCACATGATGTGCAGTAATATCACAAATTTCATTAATGGGATCATTTCGAAGGGTAGAATTACCTGGACCAACGTTGATTTGATAGCCTGAGTTGCCTTCGATACCCAGACATTGTCCGGATCTTGCCTATGTGCAACAAATGTCCCATCTCTTCGACTAGACTCTTTGGATTGTGCCATTTTAGAAACCATCATACTTCCTCCCCTTCTAGTCAACCCTGGGAAAGCAACGACAAGGTGATGGGTATCATGAAAGAGTCGAAAATGGAAATGCATGCCCTACTAATCGTTGGAAAATCTACCCCATTGGATCTCAAGCTCCACTATCAACCCTCTACCCATCTCCACCTCAATAAGAAGCCATGCCATCCTTTTTTCTAGCTGTCCAAAAGAACCATCATCTTAGTAGTAATGATTATGAATCCTATTTGCAATTTCCTTGATTTCTTCCTCATTCCAAAGCTCTAAGGAAGCTCTAGCAACTTGGCCCAAATGTAATGTCGGCAAGGTGTCTCAACAAATGGGTCGAAACCCACCTTCCACCTTTTCTTAATGAGAAAGCCCCAACACTTCACCCATGGCTCCTTCAATATGTGGTCAACATCCTCTGAATTCAAGAAGTGAAACACCACCCAACCATTGAAAAGTATGCTAATATTCAGTTTGTATTTTAAAATTGACAGCCAACGATCCTCCACTCACATTTTCACCTATTACCCTATCATATGGAGCTGGTGCCCACTCTCCACCAATGCCTTATGTCTCAGTGACTCAATACTATCCAAGTATGCCCTAGATCCAAAAATTAATGGCCTCTCCCCCTTCACTGCCTACAGAGGATGTTTTTTTAGTTTTTAGACACGCCTAGTTCCAAAATTACTCTCTCCCTTTTTCAGACCACCATGCACATTCTCAATTCCCTGCTCTAATAATTTTTGGTATTGTTAAAGGTTGGACGTCATCACCTACTTTACCTCGAAGGTGGCACCTATCAACTCCTCGAGGGATGGAGACCCATCGTCCCACATGCCCATCATCCATCATCCAACAGATGAACACCTTGTGACAACACAATATTATGTGGTCCCCTAGTGCTGGTGTCATGGCACTCCTGAGCTACCTCAAATGTGAACAAGGAAGGGCCCCCACCCAATATAGATGCTTATTATGTATCCTTCTACTTTATAATGTTCAACATCAGATACTAGAGTATGTGAGGATTGACATGGATCCCCACCCACCTACAGCTAATAGGAAGGAGAAAAAATAAGGGTCAGGCATGTTAAAGGCAAGAGCCGTGGGAGGATTGCACGTATCGATTTTCCTAGATCTCGAGTAATCTGATCTAAACAAATTTTAATGCTATGCCTCTCTGCTTGTACATCCCTGAACATTCAAACCATCCGTGATCGATCCCTCGGCATGCAATTCAGACCCAGAATCGAAAGTGCCTACCTTGTCCAAAGCCATGTTAGCTTTGTAAACTTAGTTACTACTACAGTAGCTTCATAAGATCCCAATACTAAAACCATTAAAGAGGCCTCTGTTGTTCCCCTCGCCTCACGCGTCCGATGACTTTACTATCCACATACTCCATTACAAAAAAGCAACTCTGTTCTTACCTTCTCGTTATGCTAAACCTTAACTTGCTACCGGCTCCCGAGACTATCTTCTCAGCTCCTAGTTATATTTATATGTCTTACCTTATATCTATATAAAGAGTTTTTTTATCTTATTAAGTGTCATAATATTTAAAGAAAATTATATTTTGAGGATACTTTGAAGGTACAAATATTCTCATTTTATTTTATTTTATTTAATATATATATTTTAAGTAAGTGTTATAATTTAATATAAATATTTTAAATAACAAACATCTATTTGAATTGATTTCTAATTTATAAGGATTACACTGAAATAGTATCTCTACTTTTTTATAATTATTTTATATCTTAATTTTTTTCATAATATTTTTAAATTGTAATTTGTATTTTTTAATTTAATCAAATTTTATATATATATATATTATATATATATATATATATATAATATATTATTTGAATTTCATTAATCAAACATGAAATAATTTTCTAATTTATTGGTTTAAAAACTGATATTTAAAAAGATAAAATGTTTTTGATCATATATTTTATTTAAACATTTTTCTTTTCTCATAATTTAATGTTGTAAAATTATTTAAATTTCATGGGTTTAAGGAGCAAGAATGTTATGCAACCAACTTAGCGAAAGATAGAAAAGATAGATCAACATCCTAAAAATCAGCCTCTTCGAGGGGGAAACCTCCTTTACATTACACAAATGAACAATTATTGGATGATATAAATGACAAGACCACCTTTCTATATCTAGGAGTCTAAGGGGTCCGAACACAATCAGAGCCTACATAACAATAATATTGTTGGGGTGCAACAATAACAATATTGGGCTTCTATGGGGCATAATAATAATGACATGGGGACTATATGGGCACAATAATACAATAACGTAGTTGCACTAATAACAATAATGGGTTGCACTAGTAGTATAGGGACCTAACATGCTCCTCTCCTTCAAAAAGTGTTTTCCTCAATGCTTGAGTAGTTCTTGATACTTTTGTATAAAATTTTCATCCTCCCATGTGGAATATTCAATGGGTAAGTTCTTCCACTTGATGAGATACTCTAAAATTGATCGATTCCATTAGTGTCGATTTCTTGTTTTTGTGACTGCTTTCGGTTCCAATATGATTTTTTCCTTCCTCGTCAAGTTCTAGAAATATTGTTTGACATGGATCTTCTCACCTATGACCTTTTTTAAGCATGAAACATGCAAAATTAGGTGGACTCGACAAGATGAAAGAAGCTCCAATTTGTATGCCATAGTACCAATATTTTGTAACACTTTGTACGAAAAATAATACTTTGGTGATAATTTATTATCATTCTTAGTTTGCTTGAGGAAAATGTTTTTGAATGGTTGTAGTCGTATAAATAACTAGTCACATACATAAAAAAAATATTTTGCTAAGATGTTGACATGCCTATTGTTTCATTCTATTCTGTGCCCATGTGAGGTTATCCTTTAAGTATTTGAGAACTTGTTGTTGATGCTCGATGTGATCTTCTACTGCTTGAACCTTAGAATTTTCTTTCAAATATGATGTTATGGACGGTGGATGATATCCATAAAGAACCATAAATGGGGTCAGTTTTGCTACAGTATGGAAGGAAGTGATATACCACCATTCAGCTAGAGACATCCAATTGACCCATTGTGTCTACTTATCAAATACAAAGAAACAAATATATCCTTCCAAACATTTTTTCACTATCTCAGCTTACCCATAAGATTGAGGATTATAAGATGAGCTATGAGCTAACTGAGTACCCAAACATTCCAACTCTTGTACTCCAAAGAAAAATTTGGAGCTTTCTTCATATAATGTTTCTCCTCCAATAGTTTTAGCACCCTATCAACATGTTGAACATGACCCTTCCAAGAATTGTCATAGATTAGTATATCATAAAAAAATACAAACACAAATTTTCTAAGGAAGGGTTTGAAAATGGAATTCATCACATCTTGAAATGTACAAGGTACATTAGTAAGGCCAAAAGGTATGACCAAAAATTAATAATGAACCCCATAAATTATAAATATTTTTTTTGGAATTTTTTCAGTTTTCATTTTGGTTTGATGATATCCTAAATGAAGATCCAACTTGGTGAAGTAAATTTCTCCATGTAATTCATATAATAATTCATCAATGACATGAATGGGAAATTTATCTTTAATAGTGAGCTCGTTGAGCTCCCTGTAATATAGACACATGTGCTGTGATCCATCCTTGTTGTGTACCAATACCATTAGAGTAGAGAAAGAACTTTTACTAGGTTGAACTATACCAACCTCTAGCATTTCTAGAACCATACATTCAATTTCACTCTTTTGGGCATATGAATATCTGTAAGGCTTGATGTTTGGAGGAACACTTCTTGGAATGAAATGAATAGCATGATCATGATCACGAATGGGTGGGAGGCCATTGGGAGTCTTAAGTACCTTGGAATGATTTTCAAAACATTTTGGAGATCTGGAGAAATAGACGATTTCGATGTGGGAATCTCTAGTGAACATAATTGTGAAATTATGACCCATTGTTCTTTCTTTATAAGCTTCATCATGCTGTTAGATCTGATTATCTTTCTCGCTTTCCCTTCAATAGCCCTTAATTCAACTTCTTTTACTTCCCAAAAAAAATAAAAAAAAGCTCTTGAAAACTTAAAGCTATCATAACCAAAGCTTATAGCCATTGGACTCCTAGTACAACATATGCAACACCCAGTGGAATGGAAAGTGTTGGACTATTCAAGACATATTCTCCCATTGATTGCTTGATATTATGACACTTTCTAGAGAAATTTATGTTTCCTCCATTTGCAACCATTACTTGACACTCTAGTGCTAGATATATGAAGCAATTCAATTCGTTGGCTATCTTACAATGAATAAAATTATGGCTACTACCCGAATCAATCAACACTATTACTTTTTTACTCTTGACATGCCCTTCTACCTTCAGATTTTGAGGAGTGGTAATTCCTATAAATGCATTATAAGATATGGTCAAATTCATTTCCTCTTTCTCTACGATTGGTTCATGGTGTATATCCTCTTCTTTTGATGTCTCTTGTTGCTTTTCTTGCTCCTCTTCCCCATCTACTTAAATGAATTTTTTCTTAGCACACTTATGACCTTTAGTGTATTTTCAATCACAATTGTAACAAAGCCATTTTTATCTTTTTTCCTCCAATTGTTGTGGTGTCAACCTTGTAGGTGGTGAAAGGCTAGGAGAAATAACACTTCCATATTTATAGTTCAGAGTGGTAGGTTTCCTTGTTGCCATAATTTTTCTTTCCATTTTTCCTGCCAACCTAAATTCCTTCTCCAATGAATTAGGCTCCCCAAGGCAAACATCATGTTGGATGTTATCATTTAAATTCCCCATGAACACATAAATCCTATGCTCCTTTGGAATATCTTCTACCCTTCTATTGAATTTTTGGAAGTCCTCAATGTGCTCCATCATTGAACCCTTTTGTTTGAGATTTATCAATTGGCTAAAAAATGTGTTGCTTTTTGCATCCTCATAATGTGCTATCATTTCTTTCGTAAAAACTACCCAAGTGAAAGATTGTTTATGAGAGCAAAGCCATCGATACCATAAAGCTACATGGCGTACCTTTTGTGTGTTTTGCACATTATGGAGATCAAAACATTGCTCCATCTATAATATCCAGTTTACAGGATCCTTTCCATCAAAATTCCTCATATCAATCTTTGTAACATACCAGTAGGTCTTCAATCTAGTGTTACAATCTGTGAAATCATGATCAACATTTCTTTTGTTCTCATCATGCATTTCCTTTACAACCCTTTTGCCATTAGTAAGATTTTCTTGTAGAAAATTTGTGAAATCTATCTTCAAATCTTCCATGTTGCCTTTAGCTGTTTCTTCTATATCAACCATAGTAGCTTCCACACCCTTCAAATTCCTTCAAACTGATTTTTCAACCAAACTTATGGAAAACTTAAAAAAAACAACACACCTTTTTTTACTTTGTATGATCCTGATACTGAATCTATTTTATCTCTGCAATTTTGGATCTCCAAAGTCTAAAATTGCATCCTGGGGTAGCCCTATGAGTCCTCTTTTCAGCCCCACAAGTTTGATCAAGATTTGATTCTCTAAGGAGGAGTTATGCTAAATCCTCCATGATGACCTGATTATAGACTAGTTTAGTAGAGCGAATTTGTACAAAGTGCCACATATCAATGTTACGACCTTAGGACCTGAAAATGATACGCAAAAAGCTATAATATATCCAATTTATTTAAATTTTTTCTAAATTTCAATCTAATGCTCAGAGATAAAGTTACGACGATTTTCCCTAGGTCACTTATCTGGGATGTAATTTGGGAGCTTGTAAAAACCCTAAATTTCTTGGACATATCTCTGAAAATATAGTGAGAGAAGATCTGAAATTTAGGCCCAAGATGAATCAAGAATTAAACTTAAACAGGTTTCAATATGAGAGTATGATCCTTCATAGAAACAATAATATGCCAGAATAACATGTTTGCGATGGAATTCTGGAGCTTGCAAAAACCATAGCTTCCACATATTATATCTCTAAAAATATAGTGAGACTTCAAAATGATCTAGGATCACATGGGTTTTTTTCTTAGCTTATGAAACTTCACAAACAAAATGTTATATTGAAAATTGCATGATGACCTATTTGGAGTAGCGAAACCCTAGAATCCAAACATCTGATACCAAATGTTATGAATCCATCTCACCAAAAGATAGAAAATATAAATCAATGAATTGAAAATCACCCTCGACCCTATATCCAATATCACAGGTAAAGTTTCCCCCTTCATAATCCATGGCTTTCTTATCTAATTAATTCATAAGTTCATTCACGTTCACATATCTTTATGTTGTGGTTTTCCTTATTTATTGATATAAAAGATTGACTATAGTAAGGAGGTCTCTAATTGGCACCTACCACTTAGATGATACTTCCTTTCCTCATTCTACATTTGGGGTATTCCTTCTATTCATTTTGATTAGGAATGTTTCTACCCACTAACTATATTGATTCATGCGGCTTTACTAGTGCAATTATACCCATATCCTTTTCCTTGGCTGAGTACATGGGTTTCTTAATGGCTCGATGAGTGCTGATTCAATGCTCCTTTCCTTCGAGATACAAAGAAACAAATATATCGTTCCAAACATTTGTTCACTATCTTGGGTGATTGAGGATGATAAGATGAGTCATGAGCTAACTGAGTACCTAGATATTCCATCTCTTGTAGTGCGAAGAAACATTTGGAGTTTTTTTCATATAATTATTTCTCCTCCAATTGTTTGAGCACCCTCTCAACATGTTGAACATGATTATTCAAAGACTTGTCATAGATTACTATATCATAATAAAATACCAACACAAATTTTCTAAGGAAGGGTTTTAAAATGGAATTCATCAAACCTTGAAACATGGAAGGTGCATTGGTAAGGCCAAAAGGCATGACCAAAAATTGATAATGACCCTCGTGAGTTATACATATTGTTTTTGGAATTTCTTCAATCTTCATTTTGATTTGATGATATCCTGAATGAAGATCCGACTTGTTGAAGTAAATTTCTCCATGTAATTCATCCAATAATTCATCAATGATAGGAATTGGAAATTCATCTTTAATAGCGAGCTTGTTGAACTCCATAAAATCCATACTCATGTGTCGTGATCCATCCTTATTGTGTACCAATACCACTGTGCAGAGAAAGAACTTTTACTAGGTTGAATTATACCAACCTCTAGCATTTTTAGAACCGCACGTTCAATTTCGCTCTTTTGGGCATATGGATATCTCTAAGGCTTCATGTTCGGGGGAACACTTCCTAGAATCAAATGAATACCATGATCATGATCACTAATATGTGGGAGGCCTCTATGAGTCTCAAATACCTTGGAATGATTTTCCAAAACATTTTGGAGATCTGGAGAAATAGATGATTTCGATGTGGGATGCTCTAGTGAACATAATTGTGCTATTATGCCCCATCGTTCTTTCTTTATAACATTTATCATGCTGTTAGTGATGATTATCTTTCCAATTTTCCCTTCAATACCCCATAATTCAACTCCCTTTCCTTCATAGAAAAGATTCAACAAAAGTTATTGAAAATTAAAAGCTATCATACCCAGAGATTGTAGCCATTAGAATCCTAGTACAACAGCTACACCACCCATTGGAATGGAAAACATTAGACTATTCAACACATATTCGCCCATGGATAGCTTAATATTATGGCATTTTCCATAGAAATTTATGGTTCCTTGATTTGCAACCATTACTTGAAACTTTGGTGTTGGATATTTGAAGCAATTCAATTGCTTGGCTATCTTAAAATGAATAAAATTATGGGCTCTACCCGAATCAATCAACATTTTTACCTTTTTATTCTTGATATGCCTTTCTAGATTGAGAGTTTGAGGAGTGGTAGTTCTTGTCAATGCATTATAAGATATGGTCTGATTCATTTCTTCTTTCTTTGGGATTGGTTTATGGTGTATATCCTCTTCTTTTGTTGTTTCTTGTTCCTTTCCTTGCTCCTCTTCCCCATCTATTTCAATTAATTTCATCTTAGCACACTTATGACCTTTACTGTATTTTAAATCATAATTGTAACAAATCCCTTTTTCTCTATTTTCTTCCAATTGTTGTGGTGTCGACGTTGTAGGTGCTAAAACACTAGGAGAATCAATACTTCCATATTTATAGTTGTTAGTGTTAGGCTTCCGTATTGCCATAATTTTGCTTTCCCTTTTTCCTGCCAACCTGAATGCCTTCTCGAATGAATCAGGTTCCCAAAGGTGAACCTCATGTTGTGTATTATCCTTTAAAGTCCCTATGAACACATCAATCATATGCTCCTATGGAATATCTATTGAGAAAATAGGGCTATCTTTCTATTGCATTTCCATCACCCTTTTTGACCTTTCTGTACTTATTTACTGATGATTACTATGCTAAATCTGTAAGGTAAATACCCCTATCTTGTCTATTGGAATATTTTATTAATGAAGTAAATTCGCGGGGTTTTACCTAAGAACAACACTAAAATGTGTGTTTGATGTAGCTTCTGGAGAACAGGAACCAATGCTTCAACATCCCGCAGTAGATCCACAATTCACAACAATGACCAGCCATAAGGAGGCTGCCCAGCTGGAGTCGCTGATCCCTGAACCATTCTTGGACCTCTTGCTAATCTTGTCTATCTAGTGTTGGCTCTATTCCAACTAATGTACATTTCTGGGTATATGGCTACTAGGTTTTGGGGAAAGATGTTGTTCTCCCTTGCTATGTATAAAGGAAAGATTATTCCTATGATTTGGGGAAACCCCATCGATATTGTAATAACCCTTTTAAGATTACTAAAGTATCATATCTTTTTCTATTCCAATATTCACCATGACTAATGCAGCCCTGATCAAAGAGCTGGGCCCACTCTTCTTATCAGGTGCTGTGTCTTTCTGTGTGTGTTATTTGTTAGTTTTATGCTTGTTGTTACAACTCTTTAATTTTTGTAATTGCTTTTCTGGAGTTTTGTATTTAGTGTAGTTTTACATCAATGTTTTGAATTTTAATTACAAACCCTTGGTTGGAAAGGATTGTGCTCTTGCCCCTGCATATACCTTGCACATTGCCTCCAAAGGATATGCACCTAGATTGATAAATTAATGTAGGAAAAGGGTGAATAAATCATTCATACCTAGGCCCCAACATTTTGGTGCCATTGTTGGGGAGGCTAACAAGGTGTGAATATGATCTGAACCAACCAGAGGGTCAATATCTTGTCCTCTGGAGAGAACGCGTTTTCTCACTCTGCTCGAAGTCCTAAGCGTAGGTGTTCTTTCTTCTTGTTTTTTAATTTCCTTTCGTGTTTTAATCAGGCCACTCTCTTGTCTTGGGAAGGGAGGAGTCTTTTGATGCCTTACTCCAAGTCTTGAGTTAAATTTATTTCTTTTAAACCTTTTTGTGTTTTAATTTGCGGAAACCCCAGGTTTTACCCTAGGGAGGAAGGAGTATTTCGACGCCCTACTTTAGATCTAGAGGTATGAGGTCTTCTCGAAGGTGTGTGTTTGTTTTTGGTTCTTGTCTTGGGGAGGTGTTGTGCCCTACAACAACCCCCCATTTCATATCATTACTATTCCAAAACCATAATATGAAATGGGTCCCTTTTTAATTTTTGTTTTTAAATTGGTATCAATTAAAGTTCTATTTCAAAAAGGCCCGAAGAAATAAAATAAAACATTACTAAAAGGCCTCTTCAATAAAACCAATCAAAAACCTTAACGTAAAACGATTTATCTTTTATCATTGCGATAAAGCGATCGCAAGATCGCATATCGCAATGACAAAGGGAACACAACTTGAGGACATTTTGATTTTCTCCGATGCGAAATCACTATCGGGTATCGGTGAAACATAGAGTAACATAATTAAGAACCTCTTGCCCCGATGCGATGCGATATTGCTATTGGCGATCGAAAATTGACCATGCACACATTCTTAACCGCCCCACTCGCTACTCCCGACGCGATGCGATATCGCTATCGGCGATAGGGGATTCCAAATGGAACCAAAACAATGACTTAGGATTTTCCCCGACGCCCAATTGCGAAAAGGGCATAAGCGCAGTTTTCAAAGTAAAATCATAGAGGCAGTTTAATACGATTTATTCATAATTAAGGCAATATCTTTCGAAAATCCGCTCATCTGTGTTCAACCGCCAAATCGCCCAAGGCATGCTTCAAATAAATCATTCGGCCATTAACCAAAGCGACTGGTATTAATGAGATTGACAGGCCTTAACGACCATTTAATGAAAACAACAAGCTTGCGATCTATTCACGTATTTGATTTGAAGCCATCTTAAGTCGATCGATCACCATGAATTTATCAAGATATATATATACCTTAGTCTATTTGATTCATGTTATTGTTTCCTGTACTATGCCTATCTTTCTCTCTGTGCAGAATTCTTCCGCAGAGGCAGATTTGAGTGGGATGGGAAAAAAGTCCAAAAAGACTACAATGCCTTCCACTTCGCCAATCGCAGGGCAATCTATTGTTGATCCAGGCATTAAAAAGAAAGGGCTTATATCAGATACTACGTGCCTAGGACTAACCAGAGCTACTTGGCAAGGAACATATAACCTGATTGAAGCCAAAAAACAGAAGGTGACAATAATACAAGTCTCATGCGACAGCACTAGCAAATCTGAGGCTAATCTAAAAGACTTGGCCAATTCCTTTCTTCACAGAATAGCAGCCTGAGAGCAAATTCTCCCATATACGGATGCAGTAAGGTGGGCAATTCAAGAGATCCCAATTACCGACAGAATGTTCAACACTGCAGATGGGAGGATTTTCGGTTCTTTTCGAGCCGAAGATCTAAGGCAAATGTATCATTTGTCGGCAGAGGAGAAAAAGTATAACACGGCATTCCTGGAGAATTTCCAAGCAGAAAATGAGACCGAGTCTGAACCAATTCGAGGCTGGAGACAAAATTTAGCAAAGCACAAGCACGAATCCTCGGGTAAGTACTCAGTCAACTCTCTATGTTATCCTTACTGCTATGCGGGGATTATGATGTGTAGACTATGGGGATTACACGACTCCGCCAATTTTGCCATAGAAATGGTCCCCTTAATGGAGGCGCCATGTAGTGGCGAGATAATGGATTGGGTGGATATATTATCCGATAAGTTAGCCAAGGCCATTCTTAATTTCAGATTTAATTCTCGCGTCACAGAGAGGTTCATTCCACCATTTTATTATAGTGCCTATGTGTTGGATTTTTTATGTTTTAATTCTGAATTTCCTGTGCTTGGATGGAGGTGGACGTCACAAGACCCCACACCCATCCACATATATCATCAAAAGTTGTGGAAGACCAACTACAAACACCACCTATATCAAATCTGGAACGGTTTCATGTTCCAGATTCATTACTCCATTTTTTATAAGCCTGCCCCAAAATTTTTTGAACAAGTAGGGGTGGATTTAACCGCCGTAGCAAGTTGGTTTGGAGAAGAGAAATTCACCTACATTAGAGTTTTTGGCAGTCAGACCAAGCCCCATGTGCTTCCACTATACATCCCTGATAAGATACTTTCCAGGGAAGTAGCTTATCAAATCAATGCCGATGGGGTTACTCAGACCCTGAAAAAAGCAAAAAACCATGTCTGGCCCTCCTTTCCCCTGCGAATTGGTATTTAAACTCTACATGATATCAAACATGCAGAAAAGGAAGCTGGGAAGATAAATTTACTGACTCTAGCCACTCTGCCAAGCAGGCAGTACGATCCAAGGAAAATCGCTTACAATGCGCTCGACTAGGCCAAATTGGCCAAGTTCGGGCACAAAGAAGACAGATTTGAGGATTTTTTTGCATCGGCCGAGTCACTTTATCAAGTTAAATCGCTTGCCAGAAATGAATACAATGATGAGGTGCTAGCCGAATTTAACAGAATTAGAGAACAAAGGTTGCAAATTCTGCCTCTAGACCTGTTAGCGACTACTCCAACGACGACCAAATCAAGTGAGCCTGAGCAGCAAAGTAATATGCACCTACTACATCAAAGCAGCATGAGGAAGTGCATAATCAGAGGCAGGAAGAAACCCAGGAAAATGTTGAGCGACAGGATGAAACCCAGGCGAAGACTCAAGAAGAGGGCAGCTCGAAAGTTAATGATGATACACAAATTGATCTGAATTTGCTCCAGCAATGGCAACAATTCAACTCAATCATCAGCAACCTAGAGTGCTCAAAAGATGATGAGGTTTCTAAAGAGGGTGACACATAGGAAGCCACATCAAAATAGGTTTCGGGCGAAACCAACGACCCGCCCAAATCAAAAGAAACAGAAATAATTCCTAAGGATCCATCAGGCAAAATCATTTTGCAAATAGAAGAGATTCCCCCCTTGGATGTATTCTACAGCCCAAAGCATAAAGCTATTGTAAAGCGACAGAGGAAGAGGAGAAGGTTTGATCAACCTTCTCTATTCCTTGAATTAACAGTAACGGGCAATGTTGTGTGCAAAGAGGAATTTGATCCCTCCGGTGACTTAACAAAGATATCGCAATACGCTGGAGCATATTCGGTGGCGACCATTGATAAAGCATCAGAGGTGAGCAGTCTATTAAAAGCAAAAGATAAAGACATCTTTTCGCTATAGTCTCAATTATAGGAAGTGCAGCAGAAGGCAGAGCAGGCGGAGCAGGAATTGCTAGTACAGAAGCAAAACAATTATCAGCTCACTAAGCAATTACAAGAGGAGAAACAGAGGATTGACGAGAGTGCAATCCAAAGGTAGAAGGAGCTATCGGCAGCATTGGAGCAATTAAAAATATCAACTGAGGGAATGATAAAATCTAAAGATGAGCAAATCGCTCAATTATCAACTCAAATTGAGCAAATGAAAAGGCTCCCTCAAGTAGATGAGTTTAAAGCAGAGGTGCTTCAATTAAATAAAGCATTGATAAATTAGGTTAAGCTCCTATGTCAACAAATTACCCAGGCAGAAACATTGTGCGAGTTTGTAGCATCCATAAGCGAAAAGGTAGAAAAGGCAAGGACAGATTTGGATCAGGCCGAAGAAACACTGACAAGTTTTCTGGAATGGAAAGATTCCGATCAGGGCCAGGCGACTAACCTACCAAGAATTCTGGAAATGCACAAGGAAATATTATTTACAGAATGGCAATCACAGTTAATGAAGGCAGAAAGAGCAATTTTTAGATGCAAGGCAATCACTGGTAATTTGGTTGAATTAGTAAATAATACTCTTTATTTGTCTAACATGATTTCCCAATGTACTCTAGGCCAATTAACAGCAACAAGGATGTTGGAGCATTCATGCTACCCAGAGCTGGAGAAAAATGGAAGATTAATCGCAGGGATCAACAGCTTGACATGGGATGCCTATTGGTTCTTCTTAGTGAAGCCGTACAACCAAAGAGCCGCCTTAAAATGCCTCACAGATGCTATCGGGTATATCATACCCGACATTCAGGATGCCACCTTTACTACCCAACTCAGCTTGTGCCTCAACAGACCACTAGAAGTGGAGCCGATGCTTGTGATAAGCCAGCTTAGGTTTAAAGGCAAGTAGCCCGAGTCATGATTCACATCGCCGATTGCCAGATCGCCCCAAGGAGATAGATTGCATTTACTGATGCCAATTTAGTAGGATTTTGTTTCATAGATTTTTTTAGCTTATTAGTATTTATAGACCCTTTCATGCATTTACAAAGGGTCGTAAAGTTTTGTATATGACTTAAGCCCTGAAATTGCAGTATTGTACTTCAGGGATATTCTTTTATGAAACTGGACCAATTATTCTGAGTTTAATGAGGAAGGTTTTTATACAAATCTGCACTACTGTCTTTGTTTAAAAGCATTTCTGTGTTGAAGGAAGGATTTTGAATAGCGATTGGTATCTGGGATTGATTAGTAGCTCACATGGTACTATTATCTGCGTCTGTACTCATTCCTGTTATATGAATTGTGATTTAATCGCCCTTGCTATTATCGCTTATATGTATATGTGTTTTCGCAACATCCTTTATGCATCCCACTATTGGCTGTTTATTGCATGCTTCTCTTTCAATCGTATATATGTAACGATGATATAAATAGTGAATGCAATAATTTGTGTTAATCGCTTCATTTTGACTATTCATATGAAGTAATCTTTTAATGATTGAATATCTCATGTTTATTTTACAGAGTCATCTATATGCCTGTCAGATAGATAAGGATTATAAAACGCTGCATTTCGAATGAATAAGTTGTTCCCGGGATTAGTATTAGTTTTCCTATTTTTGTCAATAGAATAAGCTAGTCGCCTATCATTAAAGAAAACTATTCATCACTCATTCATCCCTTTTATTCATTATCGGGAAACTGGTCCGGTTATCTCTAGTCGAAGCCACCATCCAAAACGGAAAAGGAGCTGTACTAAGGTTTGGACCAGGTGGTTATCCCCCAATGTTGTTGCAGCGATTTTCGAGGCATCAACATTTCTGGCGCTACAAGGAGGGCCATCCGCTATGAATGGCGAGTAAGCCAACCCCTACAAACCATTCAAAGAGTAATTCACCCTCCACCTCTCCTCGGACATCTCGTTCGCATTCTGAATCTCCAGTATCCAGACGAGACGAAGAAGAATCAACCACTACTACTCAATTACATCATACTTCAGAACACTTAAGTCCGGAGTCCCCTAAGGTTCAATCCATCATCCAGAAACTTCAAGGATTCTCAATTTTGCCTCCTAGATCTAAAGTATCACAAGGCAGTCAGACTTCGCAATTTCGCTTACCCCCTCACCTTACCAGACTCCAAAGCGAAAAGCTAGGTATTGAACCACCTGAGTTTCCTTTACCCGAAGGGAAAAGGATTAAAAAGACCACTGAAGGTTCTGGTATCGAAACCTTTTCTCCATCATCTTCCATTTCATCATCACCTGTGCGAAGTCAAACACCCCCTTCACCACTACATATCGTTGTTCACCAAGGGTCTTCATCTCAAATATCACAAGCTCTTTAGTTTGTACTTCCACCTCCCCCTCAAGCACCTGGAACACCACAGGCAATCGTTGGTACTCCTAAAATGGCTTAAAGACCATGGAGAAGTCCTGGTGCAGTCACCATGCCTGCACCTTTACATCTATTACCCGATTACCCCGAAAAATGGCTACCCAAGTTCAATCCAGATGTTGGAACTTCGGCAGAAGAACACATAAACAATTTTATGTTCTCAGTCAATCTAAAGGGAGTCACTGAAGAAGATGTGGTAGTAAGATTATTTCCCTATACACTGCAAGGATCTGCCGGGTCTTGGTATTTTTCCTTGCCCTCTCGATCCATTACAAGTTGGAATATCTTGTAGGAACAATTTCTCACCAAATACGGTGATGATAGATCCTTGGCTACACTCGTCCATGACCTTTCCAATTTAAGGATCGAGTCAAGAGAACCCATTAAGGAGTTCAACTCCCGATTTAGCAAACTCTTGAACAAAATCCCCACCAATGATAAGCCAAGCGAACAAGTTAGAAGTGAGTGGTATATCACTGCCTTACCCTCAAACATAGCCATATTTGTGGATAGGGCTAAACAGCCTACATTGGCCAAAAACATGAAGGAAGCACTCGTTGTGGAAAAAAGTGTAATCGCCTTAGAAAAGAAAACTGCCTTGGAAGAACGAAAATCCAAAAAAGTGTCCTTTAAAGATGACCCGAAGAAAAAGATTACTAAGGATCCATATGACATGGAGGGCCTTCAAAAAGTCCTTAAAACCATGTCGAATGAAATGGTTGAGATCGAGAAACAAGTATGAGAGTCCTCAATGAAGAAACCATATAGGAATTTCAAGAAACCTGAGTCCAAGCCTCCAAATGTTATATCATACGTAGACTCGGATCCGGAGGAAGAAGAAGAGGAAGAAACAGTTACACCATCCGAAGAAGAAGAAGAGGAAGTAGTTGAATGCCACAGGATGTGGGACTTTATACTCCCTAATTCTGATACTGACGCTGAGCAGGAAGCCTTTCCTGTCACTACAAGGAGTAAAGCTACTGTCGAACCTATTCAAGCTAATCCAAAGAAAAGGAGTGCTAGAACTAATACTGCAAAGGAAAAGGTACCCGTAAGAAAGCCAACCGCGAAAGTATCTCAGAATCAACCATCATCCTCCAATACACCTTCGTCATCTAAGACATTGGTAGTTTATGATTTGATGGATTATAATATTGTTGATGACATGGAGAAAACTAAGGAAAACATCACCATGTTTGAACTTAGTAAATTAAAACATCAGCAAAAATTACTACTCAAAGAACTTAATGTTGTTCCTTCTTTACCTCTTCCCACCACTTCCCACCACTAAAGCTGCAAGCGACTCAGGTCAATCACCTTCTGGTAGAGTTGAGGCAACTGACACAATTCTCAGTGGAGATAGATCAAACTCCCATACCCCCTCCTTTCCTCTTAACATATGAAATTTACAATCGAAATCTACACAACTGCTTAATTGATTCTGGGGCATCCTCGAATATAATTCTTGCTTCAGTTTGCTCTAAACTGAATATAGAACCCTATAAGTCTTCTATTCACATTGTGCAGTTAGATAGAACTAAGGTTCAAGTTCTAGGGGAAATAAACTCTGTAACGATCAGGTTATCGGCAGATCCACGAATAGTCCAAAGGATTGATATCATAGTCACCGATATACCTGAATTTTATGGGTTGATTTTAAGAAGGGATTGGTCAGAAAAAATCCACGGGTATATCTCCACCGATTGGTCCCATATGTGGCTCCCCTAAAGGGCAAGCCCAATCAAATAAGGATAGATCGGGAGAAACATATGACCCACACTGTTAAAGAATTTGAACAAGAAAATCAACCAGTCGCATTCAACAACAATATCCTAGGAAATTATTCTTCCAAGTCATTTTTCGGCAATTATATTGCCCAGCCATCTCCTTTCTCAGTTAACAATTTCGCATCGCAAATTGAAAATTTTTCACAGACCGACAGGTCTAAATGTGTTAATGTTACTGAGCATTTTGTAACAAGGATTGTAGATAATTCTTTATTTTGGTCTTTATATTTTGATGGATCCAAGTTTAGTGAAGGATCAGGAGCAGGATGCATTTTGGTTAACCCGTAAGGAGAAAAAACAATGTTGTCCTGTAGATTAGAATTTTAATGCACCAATAACACAACTGAGTACGAAGCATTAGTCCAAGGACTGTACAAAGCGATCGGCCTCAAAGTCCAATACTTAAAGGTCTTTGCCGACTCTGAGATTATTGTGAAACAGGTAGGGAATACAATTCATTGTCTTTCAAACCACCTCAAGCATTATCAGTCGCTAGTACAAGAGCTCACATCTCATTTTTTAGCATTCAATATTTCTTCCATTCCCAAGTCGCAAAATTCGAGCCGACTTGCTAGCCAATGTTGCTTCCAAGCTACTCCCTTCCAAAGACTATAGTCCAGATAGGTTTTCAGTATAATTACTTTTTAGGCCATCCATTCCCGACAATATAACCAATTGGAGAGTGTTTAACCACGATGATGACATTTTACAATTTCTGACCTCCGAAAAATCCTATGATAATAAAATCATCGAGGAAGACGAGCATGATATTCAAATGCGAGATAAACCTGAGGAAAACTCAATCCCAAAGCGCTTGGTGAAGCTTGACGACCTCTACGATATTAGAGACAGTTTTAAACCTGTGTCTAATACAAAGCTCCAAAGCTCTACCTTAAGGTTTGAATTGATAAACCTTGGCACCGAACAAAATCCTCAAAACATTAATTTAGGATTAGGACTTTCCATAGAGGAAAAGGAAGCATTCATTAGTCTGTTACGAAATAATAAACATGTTTTTGGTTAGAAATATGATGATCTAAAAACGTATGATACATCTATTATTCAGAACACTATCCGAATGCTTCTCGAACAGAAACCAGTTCAACAAAAGTTGAGGAAAATACATCCGAACTTAGAGGGTCAAATAAAATCGGAACTCAATAAACTCTTGAAAGCTAAGATTATTTTTCCTGTATGACACTCAAACTGGGTCTCCAATATGGTACCATTCAGAAAGAAAAATGGCGACATAAGGATTTGTATTGATTTCAGAAATTTAAATAAGGCAAGTTTAAAAGATAACTTCCCATTACCCACTATGGAGCAGATACTCCAATAAGTGGTAGGCTCAGAGTTAATGTCCTTCTTGGATGGGTTTTCAAGGTATAACCAAATTTTGGTCCACGCCAATGACCGACTCAAAACCACATTCAGAACAAAGTGGGGAACATATGCATATCAGAAAATGCCTTTCAGACTTATTAATGCTCGAGCCACTTTTCAAAGAGCGATGGATATCGCTTTCAAAGGGTTGATTAATAGAACAGTAGTCGTCTATTTAGATGACATTACTGTATTTTCTGAAGAGAGATCCAACCACTTGCATGATTTGAACCAAATCTTTCAGCGCTGTAAAAAATATGGTATTTCTCTAAACCCTAAGAAATCCTTTTTCGCTCTTGATCAAGGTAAGCTCCTAGGCTTTATTGTTTCTAAAGACGGCATCTATATCGATCCAGACAGGACTAAACAAATCTCTGAGATCCCTTTTCCTCACAATAAGAAATCCATGCAGTCATTTTTAGGCCAAATCAATTTTGTCAAAAGATTCATTCCAGACTTTTGTCAGATTATTTTACCACTTCAAACTATGATTAATAAAAAATCAGTCTTTAAATGGGGATCGCTAGAAAAGGAAGCGTTTGAATTAATCAAACAATCAATAATCAATGCCCCAGCTCTAAATACTCCAAATTTTTCTAATCATTTTATATTGTATACCATCGCATCCGATTTCTCTTATGCTGCAGTACTTACACAGATCAACGATCACAATTTGGAAGCACCTATTTCATTCTATAGCTCAAATCTTCAAGGTGCAGAACTGAACTACTCCGATGTAGAAAAACAAGCCTTTGCTGTATATAAAGTGGTTAAACATTACAAACCCTTTCTTTTAAAAGCCCATACAAAGGTTATAGTTCCTTTCTCCTCAGTTAGGCAACTATTAATCCAAAGAGAATTGGGAGGAAAAAAGGAAAATTGGGTAACATATCTTCAAGAATATGACCTAGAGATCAAGCCAGAAAAGATTGCTCGAGGCCAAGGTTTTTGTAGGTTATTGGCAGGAGCATCCAACATTCTGGAATCAAGCGATACAGATCAATCCGAAACACTCAACCAGATAACCATCATTGACTCTGAATCACAGTATGTTGATTTAATATTTTATTTGAAAAATGGATATGTGCCTCCCAACCTATCCTACAAAAACAAAACGGCCATAAGATTGAAAGCATAAAATTTTACCATTATTGATGATGTGCTTTTTAGGCAAAATTATGATTCAGTTTTATTAAGATGCCTTGAAAAACCTGATGCACAAAAGGTTTTGCATGAATTACATGATGGACCAGTAGGAGGCCACTTCGGAGCTGATACCACAGCTCACAAAGTCATCCATGCTGGATATTATTGGCCCACTTTGTTTAGAGATGCTCATGAATATGTAAGGAAATGCCGAAATTGTCAAACATCAAGTGGAAGACAAAGGAAATCAGCCTTCCCTCTGCAACCGGTCAACATTGAACAACCATTTGAGCAATGGGGATTAGACATTATCGGAGAAATTAACCCAAATTCTTACAAACAACATAATTATATCCTTAATGCTACTGATTACTTTACCAAGTGGGTTGAAGCGATTCCTTTAAAGACAACAAACTCTGAAGCCATTATCGAATTTATAGACCAATTCATCATTACCAGGTTTGGTGTCCCGAATGCTCTTGTTTTTGATAATGCATCTTACTTTTCAGGCAATGCTATGTTTGATTTCGCAATTAAAAGAGGATTCAAACTCAAATATTCTGCTAACTATTATCCTCAGGGCAATGGTTTGGCCGAATCTACAAACAAAAATCTTATTAAAATTATCAAGCGAACTATCGAACATAATCATAAGAACTGGCACAAATCTTTAATATTTGCATTATGGGCTAACAGGATAATGCAAAAAGCTTCTATAGGTTCTTCCCCATTGAAACGTTTTTATGGAAAAGAAGTTGTACTACCAACAAATCTCATTCTTCCTTCTCTAGCCCTAGTTATATTCATTGAAGAAAGCCCTTCTTCTTCTTTACAGCTTAGACATAACCAAATTCTAAAATTAGAAGAAGAAAGAGAAAAAGCCAAAATCATTCATTCGGAACATCAACAGATCATCAAGTCATCATTTTATTACTTTTCATCCGGTTCTAAACAATTTCAGGTTGGTGATTTAGTCCTAAAATTGGACAAAGCCCATGAAGATAAAGGAAAACACACCAAGTTTCAGAAGAGGTGGCTTGGACCATTCTAGATCTGTGAAAAGATAGGCCATTTGACCTTCATACTACAAGATTTATCAAGATTGAGAGATTCTCTCCCTGTTAATGGTCTGATCTTAAAGAAATTTTTCAATTGAGGAGGTAACCCCTTCTCCTTTTAATAGTATTTTTGTAGTTTGTAGCAGCATTAGAAAATATAACTGTAAGGTATCTTCTATTTGACCTTTGTTGTATTCAAAGAGTTTCTTAAAATAAGTAGTGTGATATTTACTTTTAAATAAATAGAAGTCTTAAACAAAAGAAATGATTTCTAGGAAATTAGATGTAATTGCATTCTGAAACTACACTACAATTCTAGTGAACCCCTCTCGAAGTTTGTAAATATTGTAAATCTTTTTAGATTTTTCAAATTGGTTACAAGAAGGTTATCAATATCAAAACAGGAGCTAATCCAAATTTAGCATCTCTAACTCTTACCTTGTCATCCATCCTCTCTTAAGGAGGAAATTGTCTATCCCACTTACTCAAGTTTGTGATTACTCAGAGTGAAATTCCAAGAATACTGGATACAAAGGATAAGAGGTCTTATCACAAGCCTTATTACCATGTTCATAGGGAAATAGTTTAGCCGACATTACCAATACTGCATACGAAAATAGGGTAATGGCTTCAATTATAAGACAAGGGGTCTCATCATGAGCCAACTTGTTCGGTTAGATTACTACCAGTGAATGGCATTGTCACTCAACTGGCCACCACACCAGGGCAATGGATTTTTATCTAATAGAAAAAAGAAAAGAAATACAAAATGTGAAAAGCATATTTTGAATTCATTCTGTTAATCATGCTCTAAGGTGAATGGGACAATAGACAATGATATGGTTAAAAGTATCCCTATCGAAACTATGGACGTTTGCTGGCAGCAGAGGCTCTACCTATGACAAAGGAGTTAATTTTAATAGCTGATTTGGAAATTTTTTCAGTTTTATCAATATCAACCAATAAACGCCAATTTAAAATCTATAATGTATCTATTTTTAACAAAACAGGAAATTAGAAAAGAAAGTTTTGTTTTGTCTAGAATGCAACTATACCTAGTTATATTAGAATTTTCCCTTTTGATAAAAATTTCTATTTTGAAAAAGTTGAAGTATTTCTATACTTTTCAAAGATAACTCTTTCTTCCAGCGAATCGCCAATTGTTGTGCCCTACAACAACCCCCCATTTCATATCATTACTATTCCAAAACCATAATATGAAAAGGGTCCCTTTTTAATTTTTGTTTTTAAATTGATATCAATTAAAGTTCTATTTCAGAAAGGCCCGAAGAAATAAAAGAAAACATTACTAAAAGGCCTCTTCAATAAAACCAATCAAAAACCTTAACGTAAAACGATTTATCTTTTATCATTGCGATAAAGCGATCGCAAGATTGCATATCGCAATGACAAAGGGAACACAACTTGAGGACATTTTGATTTGCTCCGATGCGAAATCGCTATCGGGTATTGGTGAAACATAGAGTAATGCAATTAAGAACCTCTTGCCCCGATGCGATGCGATATCGTTATCGACGATCGGCAATTGAGCATGCACACATTCTTAACCGCCCCACTCGCTACTCCCGTCGCAATGCGATATCGCTATTGGCGATCGGGGATTCCTAATGGAACCAAAACAATGACATAGGATTTTCCCCGACGCCCGATTGCGAAAAGGGCATAAGCGCAGTTTTCAAAGTAAAATCATAAAGGCCATTTAATACGATTTATTCGTAATTAAGGCAATATCTTTCGAAAAGCTGCTCATCCACGTTCAACCGCCAAATCGCCCCAGGGATGCTTCAAATAAATCATTCGGCTATTAACCATAGCGACTGGTATTAATGATATTGACAGGCCTTAACGACCATTTAATGAAAACAACAAGCTTGTGATCTATTCACGGATTTGATCCGAAGCCGTCTTAAGTCGATCGATCACCATGAATTTATCAATATATATATATACCTCAGTCTATTTGATTCATGTTATTGTTTCCTGTATTACGCCTATCTTTCTCTCTGTGTACAATTCTTCCACAGAGGTAGATTTGAGTGGGATGAGAAAAAAGTCCAAAAAGACTACAATGCCTTCCACTTCGCCAATCGCAGGGCAATCTGTTGTTGATCCAAGCAGTAAAAAGAAAGGGCTTATATCATATACTACGTGCCTCGGACTTACCAGAGCTACTTGGCAAGGAACATATAACCTGATTGAAGCCAAAGAACTGAAGATGATGGGAATACAAGTCTCATGCGATAGCACTAGCAAATCTGAGGCTAATCTAAAAGACTTGGCCAATTCCTTTCTTCATAGAATAGCGGCCCGGGAGAAAATTCTCCCATATACGGATGTGGTAAGGTGGGCAATTCAAGAGATCCCAATTACCGACAGAATGTTCAGCACTACAGATGGCAGGATTTTCGGTTCTTTTCGACCTGAAGATCTAAGCCAAATGTATCATTTGCCGGCCGAGGAGAAGAAGTATAACACGACATTCCTGGAGAAGTTCTGAGCAGAAAATGAGACCGAGTCGAACCAATTTGAGGCTGGAGACAAAATCCAGCAAAGCACAAGCACGAATCCTCAGGTAAGTACTCAGTCGACTCTCTATGTTCTCCTTACTGCTATGCTGGGATTATGATGTGTAGACTATGGGGATTACACAACTCCACCAATTTTACCATAGAAATGGTCCCCTTAATGGAGGTGGCATGTAGTGGCGAGATAATGGATTGGGAGGATATATTATCAGATAAGTTAGCCAAGGCCATTCTTAATTTCAGATTTAATTCTCGCATCACAGAGAGGTTCATTCCGCCATTTTATTACAGTGCCTATGTGTTGGATGTTTTATGTTTTAATTCTGAATTTCCTGTGCTTGGATGGAGGTGGACGTCGCAAGACCCCACACCCATCCACATATATCATCAAAAGTTGTGGAAGACCAACTACAAACACCACCTATATCAAATCTGCAACGGTTTCATGTTGCCGATTCATTACTCCATTTTTGATAAGCCTGCCCCGAAAATTTCTGAACAAGCAGGGGTGGATTTAACCGCTGTAGCAAGTTGGTTCGAAAAAGAGAAATTAACCTACATTAGAGTTTTTGGCAGTCAGGCCAAGCCCCATGTGATTCCACTATGCATCCCTGATAAGTTACTTGCCAGGGAAGTAGCTTATCAAATCAATGCCGATGGGGTTACTCAGACCCTGAAAAAAGCAAAAAAGCATTTTTGGCCCTCCTTTCCCCTGCGAATTGGTATTTACACTCTTCATGATATCAAACATGCAGAAAAGGAAGCTGGGAAGATAAATTTGCTGACTCTAGCCACTCTGCGAAGCAGGCAGTACAATCCAAGGAAAATCGCTTACAACGCGCTCGACCAGGCCAAATTGGCCAAGTTCGAGCACAAAGAAGACAGATTTGAGGATTTGTTTGCATCGGCCGAGTCACTTTATCAAGTTAAATCACTTGCCAGAAATGAATACAATGATGAGGGGCTAGCCAAATTTAACAGAATTAGAGAACAGAGGTTGCAAACTCTGCCTCTAGACCTGCAAAGTAATACGCAACCTCCTACTACATCAAAGCAGCAGGAGGAAGTGCATAATCAGAGCGAGGAAGAAACCCAGGAAAATGTGCAGCGACAGGATGAAACCCAGGCGAAGACTCAAGAAGAGGGCAGCTCAAAAGTTAATGATGATACACAAATTGATGTGAATTTGCTCCAGCAATGGTAGCAATTCAACTCAATCATCGGCAACCTAGAGTGCTCAAATGATGATGAGGTTTCTAAAGAGGGCAACACACAGGAAGCGACATCAAAACAGGTTTCGGGCGAAACCAGCGACCCACCCAAATCAAAAGAAACAGAAATAATTCCTAAGGATCCATCGGGCGAAATCATTTTGCAAATAAAAGAGATTCCCCCCTTGGATGTATTCTACAGCCCAAAGCATAAAGCTGTTGTAAAGCGACAGAGGAAGAGGAGAAGGGCTGATCAACCCTCTTTATTCCCTGAATTAACAGTAACAGGCAATGTTTTGTGGAAAGAGGAATTTGATCCCTCCGATGACTTAACAAAGCTATTGCAATACGCTGGAGCATATTCAACGGTGACCATTGATAAAGAATCAGAGGTTAGCAGTCTATTAAAGCGAAAGATTAAGAGCTCTTTTCGCTACAAGCTCAATTATCGGAAGTGCAGCAGAAGGCAGAGCAAGCGGAGCAGGAATTGCTAGTACAACAGCAAAACAATTATCAGCTGACTAAGCAATTACAAGAGGAGAAACAGAGGATTGACGAGAGCGCAATCCAAAGGGAAAAGGAGCTATCGACAACATTGGAGCAATTAAAAATATCAACTGAGGGAATGATAAAATCTAAAGATGAGAAAATCGCTCAATTATCAACTCAAATTAAGCAAATGAAAAGGCTCCCTTAGGTAGATGAGTTTAAAGCAGAGGCGCTTCAATTAGATAAAGCATTGATAAATCAGGTTAAGCTCCTATCTCAACAAATTACCCAGGCAGAACCATTGTGCAAGTTAGTAGCATCCATAAGCGAAAAGGTAGAAAAGGCAAGGACAGATTTGGATCAGGCCGAAGAAACACTGACAAGTTTTCTGGAATGGCAAGATTTCGATCAGGGCCAGGTGACTAACCTACCAAGAATTCTAGAATCGCACAAGGAAAGATTATTTACAGAATGGAAATCACAGTTAATGAAGGCAGAAAGAGCGATTTTTAGATGCAAGGAAACCACTGGTAATTTCGTTGAATTAGTAAATAATACTCTTTATTTGTCTAACATGATTTCCCAATGTACTCTAGGCCAATTAACAACAACAAAGATGTTGGAGCATTCATGCTACCCAGAGCTGGAGAAAAATGGAAAATTAATCGCGGGGATCAACAGCTTGACATGGGATGCCTATTGGTTCTTCTTAGTGAAGTCGTGCAGCGAAAGAGACGCCTTAAAATGCCTCACAGATGCTATCGGGTATATCATACCTGACATTCAGGATGCCACCTTTGCTGCCCAACTTAGCTTGTGCCTCAATAGACCGCCAGAAGTGGAGCCGATGCTTGCGATAAGCCAGCTTAGGTTTAAAGGCAAGCAGCCCGAGTCATGATTCACATCCCGACTGCCAGATCGCCCCAAGGAGATAGATTTCATTTACTGATGCCAATTTAGTAGGATTTTGTTTCATATATATTTTTTAGCTTAGTAGTATTTATAGACCCTTTCATGCATTTACAAAGGGTCGTAAAGTTTTGTATATGACTTAAGCCCTGAAGCTGCACTATTGTACTTCAGGGATATTCTTTTATGAAACTGGACCAATTATTCTGAGTTTAATGAGGAAGGTTTTTATACAAATGTGCACTACTGTCTTTGTTTAAAAGCATTTCTGTGTTGAAGGAAGAATTTTGAATAGCGATTGATATCTGGGATTGATTAGCAGCTCACATGATACTATTACCTGCGTCTGTACTCATTCTTGTTATATGAATTGTTATTTAATCGCTCTTGCTATTATCGATTATATATATATATATATGTATATATGTGTTTTCGTAGCATCCTTTATGCATCTCACTATTGGTTGTTTATTGCATGCTTCTCTTTCAATCGTATATATGTATCGATGATATAAATAGTGAATGCAATAATTTCTGTTAATCGCTTCATTTTGACTATTCATATGAAGTAATCTTTGAATGATTGAATATCTCATGTTTATTTTACAGAGTCATCTATATGCCTGTCAGATAGATAAGGATTATTAAACACTGCATTTCGAATGAATAAGTTGTTCCCGGGATTAGTATTAGTTTTCCTATTTTTGTCAATAGAATAAGCTAGTCGCCTATCATTAAAGCAAACTATTCATCACTCATTCATCCCTTTTATTCATTATCGGGAAACTGGTCCCCTTATCTCCAGTCAGAGCCACCATCCCAAATAGAAAAGGAGCTGTACTGAGGTCCGGACCGGGTGGTTATCCCCCAATGTTGTTGTAGCGATTTTCGAGGCATCAACATTTTTGGCGCTAGAAGGAGGGCCATCCGCTATTTATGGCGAGTAAGCCAACCCCTACAAACCATTCAAAGTGTAATTCACCCTCCACCTCTCCCTGGACATCTCGTTCGCATTCTGAATCTCTAGTATCTAGACGAGAAGAAGAAGAATCAACCACTACTGCTCAATTACATCATACTTCAGAACACTTAAGTCCAAAGTCCCCTGAGGTTCAATCCATCATCCAGAAACTTCAAGGCTTCTCAATTTCGCCTCCTAGATTTGAAGTATCACAAGGCAGTCAGACTTCGCAATTTGGCTTACCCCCTGACCTTACCAAACTCCAAAGAGAAAAGCTAGGTATTGAACCACCTGAGTTTCCTTTACCCGAGAGGAGAAGGATTAAAAAGACCGCTGAAGGTTCTTGTAGCGAAACCTTTTCTCCATCATATTCCATTTCATCATCACTTGTGTGAAGTCAAACACCCACTTCACCACTACATATCGTTGTTCACCAAGGGACTTCATCTCAAACATCACAGTCTTTGCAGTCTCTACTTCCACCTCCCCCTCAAGCACCTGGAACACCACAGGAAATCATTGGTACTCGTAAAATGGCTCAAAGACAATGGAGAAGTTGTGGTGCAGTCACCATGCCTGCACCTTTACATCCATTACCCGATTACCCTGAAAAATGGCTACCCAAGTTCAATGCAGATGCTGGAACTTCGGCAGAAGAACACATAAACAATTTTATGTTGTCAGTCAATCTAAAGGGAGTCACTGAAGAAGATGTGGTAGTAAGATTATTTCCCTATACACTGAAAGGATCTGCAGGGTCTTGGTATTTTTCCTTGCCCTCTCGATCCATTACAAGTTGGAATATCTTCCAGGAACAATTTCTCACCAAATACGGCGATGATAGATCCTTGGCTACACTCGTCCATGACCTTTCCAATTTAAGGATTGAGTCAAGAGAACCCATTAAGGAGTTCAACTCCGGATTTAACAAACTCTTGAACAAAATCCCCACCGATGATAAGCGAAGCGAACAAGTTAGAAGCGAGTGGTGTATCACTGCCTTACCCTCAAACATAGCCATATTTGTGGATACGGCTAAACAACCTACATTGGCTGAAAACATGAAGGAAGCACTCGCTGTGGAAAAAAGTGTAATCGCCTTAGAGAAGAAAACTGCCTTGGAAGAACGAAAATCCAAAAAAATGTCCTTTAAAGATGACCCGAAGAAAAAGATTACTAAGGATCCATATGACATGGAGGGCCTTCAGAAAGTCCTTAAAACCATGTCGAATGAAATGGTTGAGATCAAGAAACAAGTATCAGAGTCCTCAACGAAGAAACCATATAAGAATTTCAAGATACCTGAGTCCAAGCCTCCAAATGTTATATCATACGCAGACTCGGATCCTGAGGAAGATGAAGAGGAAGAAACAGTTACACCATCAAAAGAAGAAGAAGAGGAAGTAGTTGAATGCCACGGGATGTGGGACTTTATACTCCCTAATTCCGATACTGATGCTGAGCAAGAAGCCTTTCCTGTCACTACAAGGAGAAAAGCTACTCCCGAACCTGTTCAAGCTAATCCAAAGAAAAGGAGTGCTGGAACTAATACTGCAAAGGAAAAGGTACCCATAAGAAAGCCAGCCAAGATAGTATCTCAGAATCATCCATCATCCTCCAATACACCTTCGTCATCTAAGACATTTGTAGTTTTTTATTCAATGGATTATAATATTGTCGATGACATGAAGAAGACTAAGGCAAACATCACCATGTTTGAACTTAGTAAATTAAAACATCAGCAAAAATTACTACTCAAAGAACTTAATGTTGTTCCTTCTTCACCTCTTCCCACCACTAAAGCTGCAAGCGACTCAGGTCAACCACATTCTGGTAGAGTTGAGGCAAGTGACACAATTCTCATTGGAGAGAGATCAAACTCCCATACCCCTCCTTTCCTCTTAACATATGAAATTTACAATCGAAATCTACACAACTGCTTAATTGGTTCTGGGGCATCCTCGAATATAATGCCTGCTTCAGTTTGCTCTAAAATGAATATAGAACCCCAGAAGTCTTCTATTCACATTGTGCAGTTAGATAGAACTAGGGTTCAATTTCTAGGGGAAATAAACTCTGTAACGATCAGGTTATTGGCAGATCCATGAATAGTCCAAAGGATTGATATCCTAGTCGCTGATATACCTGAATTCTACGGGTTGATTTTAAGCAGGGATTGGTCAAAAAAACTCCACGGGTATATCTCCACCGATTGGTCCCATATGTGGCTCCCCTATAACGGCAAGCCCAATCAAATAAGGATAGATCGGGAGAAACATATGACCCACACTATTACAAAATTTGAACAAGAAAATCAACCAGTCGCGTTCAACAACAATATCCTAGGAAATTATTCTTCCCAGTCATTTTTCGGCAATTATATTTCCCAGCCATCTCCTTTCTCAGTTAACAATTTCGCACCGCAAATTGAAAATTTTTCATAGACCGATAGGTCTAAATGTGTTAATGTTACTGAGAATTTTGTAACAAATATTGTAGATAATTCTTTATTTTGGTCTTTATATTTTGATGGATCCAAGTCTAGTGAAGGATCAGGAGTAGGATGCATTTTGGTTAACCCGCAAGGAGAAAAAACAATGTTGTCCTGTAGATTAGAATTTGAATGCACCAATAACAAAGCTGAGTACGAAGCATTAGTCCAAGGACTGTACAAAGTGATCGGCCTCAAAGTCCAATACTTAAAGGTCTTTGGCGACTCTGAGATTATTGTTAAACATGTAAGGAATACAATTCATAGCCTTTTGGACCACCTCAAGTATTATCAATCGCTAGTACAAGAGCTCACATCTCATTTTTTAGCATTCAATATTTCTTCCATTCCCAGGTCGCAAAATTCGGCAGCCGACTTGCTAGCCAATGTCACTTCCAAGCTACTCCCTTCCGATGACTATAGTCCAGATAGGTTTTCAGTAGAATTACTTTTTAGGCCATCCAATCCTGACAATGTAACCAATTGGAGTGTGTTTAACCACGATGATGACATTTTACAATTTCTGACCTCCGAAAAATCCTATGATAATAAAATCATCGAGGAAGACGAGCACAATATTCAAATGCGAGATAAACCTGAGGAAAACTCAATCCCAAAGTGCGTGGTGAAGCTTGAGGACCTCTACGATATTAAAGACAGGTTTAAACTTGTGTCTAATACAAAGCTCCAAATCTCTACCTTAAGGTTTGAATTGATAAACCTTGGCACCGAACAAAATCCTCAAAACATTAATTTAGGATTAGGACTTTCCATAGAGGAAAAGGAAGTATTCATTAGTCTGTTATGAAAGAATAAACATGTTTTCGCTTGGAAATATGATGATCTAAAAACGTATGATACATTTATTATTTAGCACACTATCCCAATGCTTCCCGAATAGAAAGTAGTTCAATAAAAGTTCAGGAAAATACACCCGAACTTAGAGGGTCAAATAAAATCGGAACTCAATAAACTCTTGAAAGCTAAGATTATTTTTCCCGTACGACACTCAAACTGGGTCTCCAATATGGTACCATTCAGAAAGAAAAATGGCGACATAAGGATTTCTATTTATTTCAGAAATTCAAATAAGGCAAGTTTAAAATATAACTTCCCATTACCCACTATGGAGCAGATACTCCAATCAGTGGCAGGCTCAGAGTTAATGTCCTTCTTGGATGGGTTTTCAGGGTATAACCAAATTTCGGTCCACCCCGATGACCGACTCAAAACCACATTTAGAACAAAGTGGGGAACATATGCATATCAGAAAATTCCTTCCGGACTTATTAATGCTGGAGCCACTTTTCAAAAAGCGATGGATATCGCTTTCAAAGGGTTAATTAATAGAACAGTAGTCATCTATTTAGATGATATTACTGTATTTTCTAAAGAGCTATCCAACCACTTACATGATGTGAACCAAATCTTTCAGCGCTGTAAAAAATATGGTATTTCTTTATACCCTAAGAAATACTTTTTCGCTCTTGATCAAGGTAAGCTCCTAGGCTTTATTGTTTCTAAATACAACATCTATATCGATCCAGACAGGATTAAAGAAATCTCTGAAATCCCTTTTCCTCACAATAAGAAATCCATGCAGTCATTTTTAGGCCAAATCAATTTTGTCAAAAGATTCGTTCCAGACTTTTCTCAGATTATTTTACGACTTCAAACTATGATTAAGAAAAATTCAGTCTTTAAATGGGGATCGCCAGAAAGGAAGCGTTTGAATTAATCAACCAATCAATAATCAATGCCCCAGCTCTAAATACTCGAAATTTTTCTAATCATTTTATATTGTATACCATCGCATCCGATTTCTCTTATGCTGCAGTACTTACACAGATCAACGATCACAATTTGGAAGCACCTATTTCATTCTATAGCTCAAATCTTCAAGGTGCAGAATTGAACTACTCCGAAGTAGAAAAACAAGCCTTTGCTGTATATAAAGTGGTTAAACATTACAAACCCTTTCTTTTAAAATCCCATACAAAGGTTATAGTTCCTTTCTCCTCAGTTAGGCAACTATTAATCCAAAGAGAACTGGGAGAAAAAAGGGCAAATTGGGTAATAGCTCTTCAAGAATATGACCTAGAGATCAAGCCAGCAAACATTGTTAGAGGCCAAGGTTTTTGCAGGTTATTGGCAGGAGCATCCAACATTCTGGAATCAAGCGATACAGATCAATCCGAAACAATCAACCAGATAAGCATCATTGACTCTGAATCACAGTATGCTGATTTAATATTTTATTTGAAAAATGGATATGCGCCTCCCAACCTATCCTACAAAAACAAAAGGGCCATAACATTGAAAGCAAAAAATTTTACCATTATTGCTGATGTCCTTTTTCGGCAAAATTATGATTCAGTTTTATTAAGATGCCTTGAAAATCCTGAAGCACAAAAGGTTTTGTAGGAATTACATGATGGACCAGGAGGAGGCCACTTCGGAGCTGATACCACAGCTCACAAAGTCATCCATGCTGGATATTATTGGCCCACTTTGTTTAGAGATGCTCATGAATATGTAAGGAAATGCCGAAATTGTCAAACATCAAGTGGAAGACAAAGGAAATCAGCCTTCCCTCTGCAACCGGTCAACATTGAACAATCATTTGAGCAATGGGGATTGAACATTATCGGAGAAATTAACCCAAATTATTACAAACAACATAAGTATATCCTTACTGCTACTGATTACTTTACCAAGTGGGTTGAAGCGATTCCTTTAAAGACAACAAACTCTGAAGCCATTATCGAATTTATAGACCAATTCATCATTACCAGGTTTGGTGTCCCGAATGCTCTTGTTTTTTATAATGCATCTTGCTTTTCATGGAATGCAATGTTTGATTTCGCAATCAAAAGAGGATTCAAACTCAAATATTCTGCTAACTATTATCCTCAGGGAAATGGTTTGGCCGAATCTACAAACAAAAATCTTATTAAAATTATCAAGCAAACTATCGAACAGAATCATAAGAACTGGCACAAATGTTTAATATTTGCATTATGGGCTGACATGATAACGCAAAAAGCTTCTATAGGTTCTTCCCCATTTAAACTTGTTTATGCAAAAGAAGTTGTACTACCAACAAATCTCATTCTTCCTTCTCTAGCCCTAGTTCAATTCATTGAAGAAAGCCCTTCTTCTTCTTTACTGCTTAGACATAACCAAATTCTAAAACTAGAAGAAGAAAGAGAAGAAGCCAAAATCATTCATTCGAAACATCAGTAGATCATCAAGTCATCATTTGATTCAATTTCATCTGGTTCTAAACAATTTCAAGTCGGTGATTTAGTCCTGAAATGGGACAAAGCCCATGAAGATAAAGGAAAACACACCAAGTTTCAGAAGATGTGGCTTGGACCATTCCATATCTGTGAAAAGATAGGCCATTCGACCTTCATACTACAAGATTTATCGGGATTGAGAGATTCTCTCCCTGTTAATGGTCTGATCTTAAAGAAATTTTTCAATTGAGGAGGTAACCCCTTCTCCTTTTAATAGTATTTTTGTAGTTTGTAGCCGCATTAGAAAATAAAACTGTAAGGTATCTTCTATTTGACCTTTGCTGTATTCAAAGAGTTTCTCAAAACAAGTAGTGCGATATTTACTTTTAAATAAATAGAAGTCTTAAATAAAAGAAATGATTTCTAGGAAATTAGATGTAATTGCATTCTGAAACTACACTACAATTCTAGTGAACCCCTCTCGAAGTTTGTAAATATTGTAAATCTTTTTAGATTTTTCAAATTGGTTACAAGAAGGTTATCAATATCAAAACATAAGCTAATCCAAATTCAGCGTCTCTAACTCTTACCTTGTCATCCATCGTCTCTTAAGGAGGAAATTGTCTATCCCACTTACTCAAGTTTGTGATTACTCAGAGTGCAATTCCAAGAATACTGGATACAAAAGATAAGAGGTCTTATCACAAGCCTGCTTACCATGTTCATAGGGAAATAGTTTAGCCAACAATACCAATACTACATACCAAAACAGGGTAATGGCTTCAATTGTAAGACAAGGGGTCTCATCACGAGCCATCTTGTTCGATTAGATTACTACCAGTGAATGGCATTGTCACTCAAATGGCCACCACACCAGGGCAATGGCTTTTTATCTAACAGAAAAAAGAAAAGAAATACAAAATGTGAAAAGCATATTTTGAATTCATTCTGTTAATCATTCTTTAAGGTGAATGGGAGAATAGACAATGATATGGTTAAAAGGTATCCCTGCCGAAACTATGGACGTTTGCTGGTAGCAGAGGCTCTACCTATGACAAAAGAGTTAATTTTAATAGCTGATTTGGAAAAGTTTTCTGTTTTATCAATATCAACCAATAAACACCAATTTAAAATCTATAATGTATCTATTTTTAACAAAAGAGGAAATTAGCAAAGAAGGTTTTGTTTTGTCTAGAATGCAATGATACCTAGTTATATTAGAATTTTCCCTTTTGATAAAAATTTCTATTTTGAAAAAGTTGAAGTATTTCTATACTTTTCAGAGATAACTCTTTCTTCCAGCGAATCGCCAATTTTTGTGCCCTACAAAAACCCCCCATTTCATATCATTACTATTCCATAACCATAATATGAAATGGGTCCCTTTTTAATTTTTGTTTTTAAATTGGTATCAATTAAAGTTCTATTTCAAAAAGGCCCGAAGAAATAAAAGAAAACATTACTAAAAGGCCTCTTCAATAAAACCAATCAAAAACCTTAACGTAAAATGATTTATCTTTTATCATTGCGATAAAGCGATCGCAAGATCGCATATCGCAATGACAAAGGGAACACAACTTGAGGACATCTTGATTTGCTCCGATGTGAAATCGCTATTGGGTATCGGTGAAACATAGAGTAATACAATTAAGAACCTCTTGCCCCGATGCGATGTGATATCACTATCGGTGATCGGCAATTGACCATGCACACATTCTTAGCCGCCCCACTCGCTACTCCCGACGTGATGCGATATCGCTATCGGCGATCAGGGATTCCAAATGGAACCAAAACAATGACTTAGGATTTTCCCCGACGCCCGATTGCGAAAAGGGCATAAGCGCAGTTTTCAAAGCAAAATCATAAAGGCCGTTTAATACGATTTATTCGTAATTAAGGCAATATCTTTCGAAAAGCCACTCATCCGCATTCAACCACCAAATCGCCCAAGGCATGCTTCAAATAAATCATTCGTCCATTAACCGAAGCGACTGGTATTAATGAGATTGATAGGCCTTAACGGCCATTTAATGAAAACAACAAGCTTGCGATCTATTCACGGATTTGATCCGAAGTCGTCTTAAGTCGATCGATCACCATGAATTTATCAAGATATATATATACCTCAGTCTATTTGATTCATGTTATTGTTTCATGTTATTACACCTATCTTTCTCTTTGTGCAGAATTCTTCCGCAGAGACAGATTTGAATGGGATGGGAAAAAAGTCCAAGAAGACTACAATGCCTTCCGCTTCGCCAGTCGCAGGGCAATCTGTTGTTGATCCAGGCAATAAAAAGAAAGGGCTTATATCAGATACTATGTGACTGGGACTTACCAGAGCCACTTGGCAAGGAACATATAATTTGATTGAAGCCGAAGAGCCGAGGGTGACGGGAATCCAAGTCTCATGCGATAGTACTAGCAAATCTGAGGCTAATCTAAAAGACTTGGCCAATTCCTTTCTTCACAGAATAGCGGCCCGGGAGAAAATTCTCCCATATATGGATGTGGTAAGGTGGGAAATCCAAGAGATCCCAATTACCGACAGAATGTTCAGCACTGCAGATGGGAGGATTTTCGGTTCTTTTCGAGCCGAAGATCTAAGGCAAATGTATCATCTGTCGGCAGAAGAGAAAAAGTATAACACCGCATTTCTGGAGAAGTTCCGAGCAGAAAATGAGACCGAGTCCGAACCAATTCGAGGCTGGAGACAAAATCCAGCAAAGCACAAGCACGAATCCTCGGGTAAGTACTCGGTCGACTCTCTATGTTCTCCTTACTGCTATGCTGGAATTATGATGTGTAGACTATGGGGATTACATGACTCTGCCAAT
>APFE031679991.1:57849-75304 GCA_000404065.3 Pinus taeda | reverse complement strand
GGGTGCTTCCATCAATGTTACCACCACAGAAACTATGCATGCATTAGGTCTTCGTAACTTGAAACATACACCTACAGTATTAGAACTCGCATACAGATCTAGAGTAAAAAATGTACGGAAGTTGGTAGATGTAACAATTTCAGTGGATTCATGGAATTATCCCAGAGATTTCCTGGTTTTACATATGCAATCTTTGGTGGGTGACCATCCTTTGATTTTGGGTAGACCATGACTAGCTACTGTGGATGCTTACATTGGGTGTTGTTCAGGGCACATGGTTATTTCAAATGGGCATAACACCAAGAACCTATTGTTATAACCACCTGCAAAACCAAACCCATCCATAAAACTGGCAAGTGGCAAGAAAATTTTATCTAGGAAAGAGCCTGAAACAGAAAATGAGGAATTGAGACCAATCTTCACTATTGGATAGGCCCTTCAGTTGAAAATGGAATCAGAAGATGATGTAATCACCTCCTTTATGGATGATCCTTACTTTGTTTCAGAGCCAAATCAACAAATTCTAGAATCTATCCTAAGCTATGAGACTCAAGAAACTATTGGAACAATAGAAGGATCAGAGGAGCTACCTATTAATGCACCCCAGTAAAGTGCCCTAGTGGAATTAGAACTAGGAAAAACTGTGAATATTAATCCAAACCTATTAGAATCCCAAAAGAATAAACTTGTAGATGTCCTTTATAAACATAAAGAAGCCTTCGCCTCGGATTACTCAAATATGAAGGGGATTCCTGCTAATTTATGTACCCATCATGTATACATTAAGGAGGATTGTCGTCCTATGTGACAACCTCAGAGAAGGATGAACCCTACATTGAAAAATGTTGTGAAAGAAGAACTTTAGAAATCACTGGACATAGGTTTTATTTACCCCATCTCAACTAGCCAATGCGTTTCCCCATTAGTAATGGTTCCTAAGAAAAATGGTAAATGGCGGATATGCGTGGATTATCGAGAATTAAATAAGCCAACACAGGAGGATCATTTTCCTTTGCCATTTATTGATCAAGCTTTGGATGCACTGGCTGGAAAAAAGTTTTTTTCTTTCCTAGATGGGTTTAGTGGGTATAACTAGATCTGGATAGCACCTAAAGATTAGGACAAACCCACTTTCACATGCCCCTAGGGAACATTCGCACACTGGGTCCTTCCTTTTGGCCTATGTAATGCTCCTACAATGTTCCAAAGGGAAATTGTGGGGATCCTCTCTGATTTAGTAGATGACAGTGTTCAAATTTAGATGGATGAGTTTACTCCATATGGGGATTCATTTGTAGAAGGGATGAAAAATTCAGAAAAAAGTTCTCAAAAGGGGTAAACATGCACATGTCTCTCTGAGTACAATAAAATGCCATATGATGATGGGGGAGGGAATTATTCTGGGACATTTTCTTTCAGCTGAAGGAATCCGAATGGACCTAGTGAAGATAGAGGTAATTCTACGTTTCCTGACACCCAAAATGCCCACATAGGCACATAACTTTATTGGTTGTGCGAGTTATTATAGGCATTTTATAGAAAATTTTGCGAAAGTAACACATCCACATTTTCAATTGCTAATAAAAGATTCAACTTTTGTGTGGACAAGTGCCTCTGATGTAGCCTTTATGAAAATTAAGGAATTGGTCTGTAGCGCTATGATCCTTAAAGGTCCAGACTAGGCATTACCTTTCCATATTCACACGAATGCTTCCCAAATAGCGATTGGTGCAATATTAGGACAACAAGAGGATAGAGTACCATATGCAGTTTACTATGTTAGTAAGAATTTGGCTCCTACTGAATTAAACTACATAGTAACTAAAAAAGAGATCCTTAATGTCATTTATGCCATCAATAAACTCTAGCACTACATTACCGGGTATCCTACCTTTTTGCATATTGATCATGCAACTATCACGTATTTAATGAATAAACCTATTACCCTTGGTCACATTACAAGATGGATTTTGCTACTACAAGAATTTGATATTACTATAATAGATAAACCAGGAAAGGACAATGTGGTTGCAAATTTCTTATCTAGGATAAAATATGATGGTAAGAATACACCAATTGAAGATAATTTTCTAAATAAACATCTTTTTGTAGTTTTTGCTAACACTCCGTGGTATGCAGATATTGCTAATTATCTTGCTACAAGAAAGGTGCCTCGTCATCTGTCATATAAGGAGCAAAGGAAGATTATTCATTAGAGTACCCGATATTCATGGGTGGCAGGATATGTCTTTCATACAGGGGTTGACCAACAGATTCGACGCTATGTTGCAGAAGATGATATCTATGAGATATTAAAGGCTACACATGACGGACCCTGTGGAGCATAATTTGCAGATAAAGAAGGTCACAAAATGCTGCAAATGGGATATTATTGGCCCTCCATCTTTTGTGATGATCAGGATTATGTCCGAAGGTGGGGTAGTTGCCAGCCGATGGGACAACATCGGAAAGTAGATGAAATGCCTCTATAGCCCCAGATAGTCCTTGAACCATTCGAGAAATGGCCATTGATTTTGTTGGACCATTTAACGCACCTTCTCATTAGAAAGCTTACATCATGATATGCGCTGATTATGTGACTAAATGGGTGGAAGCCAGAGTAGTCACGAGAGCAACAAAGCAAGTAGTTGTAGGCTTTCTTTTTGAAGAAATATTTTCCCAATACGGTACTCGAAGGGAAATTGTGTCAGATGGCAGATCAAAGTTCACATCTCACATGATACGGAAGCTAATGCAAAAATATGGGGTCAAACATAGAGTGACAACCCCTTATCACCCCCTGGCAAATGGACAAGTAGAAAGCACAAACAAGATATTAGAAAATATCTTGACAAAAATAGTAGCAAGTAATTGTCGAGACTGGGCACAAAAACTTCCAGAAGCTTTATGGGCATAGAGAAAAACATGGTGGAACACAACTGGGTTTTCTCCATTCGAATTAGTCTATGGAAAATCCCCCTTTTTCCAGTAGAATTTGATATCAGTACACTTAGAACAGGTCTAGAAGTAGGCCTAGACCTATCAGAACCATAGAAACACTGACTGGAATAGTTGAATGAGTTAGACAAGATTCAATCAGTAGCTGTCAAGAAGAATATTGTTGTTTAACAAAAGACAATGAAATGGCATGACAAATTTATCAAAAGTAAGGTGTTTCATGTGGGGGATTGGGCATTTCTCTATGACTCCCAATTTAAATATTTTAAAGGCAAGCTTCACACTCACTAGATGGGACCATATCAAGTGGATGGAGTGTTCACCAATGGAACGGTTAGATTAATTACAATATATGAGAATCATACCTCGTTCTTAGTAAATGAATGTCGTCTAAAGCTATACCATGGTCCAACCTATAGGGATTCCTTTGTCAACCACCTTTTTTATTTATCTAATTTAATGGTTGTTGGAATAAAGGACACCCTTACTCTACTCTAAAAATGTAAAATTAAATAAATAAATAATAATAATAATAATAATACTGTCATTACTTGTTTGTATTTTGTAGGAATAACAAAGGAATATGGCTAGGAGAAATGTAACACTCGGCGTTGTTACTCCACCGATGTTGCTATTAAGATGTTGTCATTACTCTACTGAAGTGTGTTGTTACTCCATAAATGTTGTTACTCTGTAAATACTATTACTCTGCAACTATTGTTACTCTGCTAGTGTTGTTACTCCGCAACAACTGCTACTCTGTAACTATTGTTACTCTGCAACTGTTGTTACTTCGCAACTGCCGTTACTCTGTTGGTGTTGTTACTCTACCACTACTATTACTTCACTGGTGTTGTTACTCCACAACTATTGTTACTCTACAATTGTTGTTACTCCACGGGTGTTGTTACTTCGCAATTGTTTTTACTCCGAAATTGTCGTTACTCCGCCAATGTTGCTACTCTGCAACTGTCATTACTCTGCCGGTGTCGTTACTCCGCAACTATTGTTACTTCATTGGTGCTATTAATTTTTTACTACCATTACTCTGTCATTTCCATTACTAAGTCGTTGTTGTTACCCCCTGTTGTTGTTACTCCCTACAGTTGTTACTCCCTATTGTTGTTACTCTATCAGCCATTTTGTTGTTACTCCACCATAATGTATGTCCCCAGGTACGTCTCCACTGAGTTTTACAGATTTATCTAAAATATTCCAAAAATACATTAAAACATGTCATGGAGAGCCGTAATTAAGTTGGGGGGGAACAGTCATAATAAACGATGGCATACCACAAAAATGCATTCATGTCACACGATCCTCACCAAATAGAATTTAATGATTTTGGTACTTTTTAATCATATGTTTGATGTGTTGGAATGCATATTTATACGTGTAGAGTCATACCCAGTCACCTCCCCAACACGCTGCATTAAATCACTGAAATTTCTAATAGTACCGCGATAACTCGTCATCATTTTCAAATGTACCAGTACTGTTTCATCTATTGTCCCCAAAGCGACCATGATGTTATTACAATTGCCAATGGTTTGGATCCTTGTCATTATCCCCTACCAGCTAACTACATTCGTCATGTCGATCCTACCTCTACAGCGATGGGTGGATGGTCTGTGTGGCATGAGCCAGAAGATGCAACGAGAGTTCGTAATAATCAGGAGGTATGGCAGGATTTTGAGAACGCGGGTTGGAACATTTACTTTGACAAGTTGAGAGGGTTGAATGAAGAAATTGTGGTAGAATTTTCACTCAAATTGGGAGAAGAAATCTTTCCGGTCCGTGGAATTGAAATCCTTGTGATGGAGGAAACCATTGCAGAAGTCAGTAGGCTCCCTCAAAACAGACATCAATGGTTTTCAGGAAGGATTGCCCTTTCAAATTTTCCCGAAGCCTTTTTGTAGGTGAGAGAAAGCTCGTGGGGAAGGGTTGGGTATACAACTAAAACTCGCTACCACATCCACGGGGAGGAGTAGCAGAGTTCGTCATAAGATATATAACTTGTGAGGGGAGATACTCCACTATATTCAAATACCATCTATGAATATTAGCTCACCCGCAATTTCCCCAAGTAGATGCTTTTCACTGAATATGCTTTATTTCTTACTGAGAAGCCTCCACGTGATGGCACATTTAGCTCAAGGGTCATGATAGGTTTTGGCAGTCATCAGCCACTATGGGATGGCTCAGCTGTTAGTGACGAATGCCATTAGATAGATATCGATCCTGTGGGAATTGTTTTGGGATTCCACAGAAGAAGAGGTAGCAGCCATTGTGGCTGCCAAGGAAGATGAACCATAAGCCATGGAGGAAGAAAACGTTGGAGAAGATGATTATGTTGAGTAGGAGAAACCAAAAGAGATGGAGGTGGAAGTTGAAGAATTTGAAGAAGAGGTTGCTCCCCAAGAGTAAGATGAAACCATGGAACCAATGGAAGATGATGGAGTTGACACAGAGAAGCCCACTAGTAACACGACCAAGGTTGTCCCACAAGAACCAGCCTCGACTATGGAACTATCCGACGAAATTGATAGCATGACAACCACAGAGGTAGTACCGTAACAAGCAAGAGCAAGCAAATTGGTTGATACTAGGACCCAGGGTACCCTACAAGGACCTCCTCCCACCATCGAGACGATGGAGGAGGATTAACCTAATGAAGAAGAGGTCGTGACCACCCTGACCATAGAACTAATGGAAGAGGAGGAATAAGTCCAAGAAGGGCTCAGAGCTAGGGAAGCCATGGAGCTCATGGAGGAAGCTCCAGGATAATTAGGGCATGAGGTTGGTGGTGACCCAAAAGAACCAGCGTCGACCTTGGGACTGAACATTGAAGATCCTTACCAGTTCTCCTTTTTCTCCTCTATCCTGAGAGGACCAAGGGTAACTCATTTCCCTTAGTGCACAGAAGAAGATCTCGCCATTCCTCTAGCTTCTAACTTATCACAAAGGCCACAATTGAGTGGGATGGATGCTACTCAGGTGACAGGAACTTCAAAGCCTAGGAGGAGAAAAGAGATAGAGGCCCCTGAGACTGGGGAACTAGGAAGGATTCCAGCAAACACATTAGTAGGAGAGCATCTTGCAAGGGGACCACCGGCCACGGTGAGCACGCAACAAATGGAAGTAGACATTGGTGAAGAGGAGGGACCAAGCGAAGTGGTCCTAACAAATGAGCCAATGAAATAGTCAGGCAAGAACGTCGTGAACCAAGAAATAATTGAAGAAGAACAGGAAGTGGAGGAAAACCTGACAACCCGCACAGAAGAAGTTGTCCCGCGAGATTTACCTCTAGCTGCTGAAATTGAGGAAGTTTTGGTTAATCAGGAATGGGTAGAACTATGTGAACAACAAAGACTCCTTGTCAAGCAAAAATACTAGCTGCAATATAAAGAGATAATATGGCTTAAGATGGAGGTCAGGAAACTAGGAAGCATGTACACAAAATGTAGAAGTAGTTGAAGAAATACAAGCGGCAAGCTAAAAAGTCGAAGACCATGGGAGTAGAAGCAGAGACTCACGTGGACCAGATAGCCACAACCTCTACTACCACTCAAATAGACTAAGTCAAGTGATTGTTTGAAGACCGTGAGTATGCTTTCACAGCCGAAGTGCAAACTTGAAAATCTACCATGGTTCAGCATCAAAATGAGGTTAGAAGAACTCAAGAACGAGCCTCCACAACCATTTTGGAATATGTGGAGCACATAGATATCATAAGATTAAAGCATGCAAAGTAGCAACTCAAGATGGAGCAGCTGGAAAAGCAAGTGGTAGAGCTGAAAACTGATAAGGAGCAGATGTTTAATTTGGTGCAAGAGGTGATGGCATGTCACCCCCTGCATCTTGTTATTCTTTTTTCTTGCATGAACATTTTCTTTTATTCTTCATGGAGAGCATAAAAAATAAGAGTAGTTATGAAATAGAGGATGGTGTAAAATTCCTCCGAATAATGAGGAGTCATGACGTGCGAACTCAACATTTGATGTGTGAGTTTTACCTGCACGGGTATCTACTGTGTCTAGACAGAGAATTCAACCTAGTCCCATATCTGGGGGACATTCATTTAAGGGCCCTCACCTCTTACTGATCTTGTCTATCTGGTGTTGGTGCCATTCCAACTAATGTACATTTCTGGATATATGGCTACTAGGTTTTCAGGAAATATGTTGTTCTCCCTCACTATAAAAGACAGATTATTCCTGTAATTTGGGGACACCCCATCGATATTGTAATAACCCTTTTCAGATTAATAAAGTATCATCTCTTTTGTTGTTCCAATCTTCGATGTGACTAATGCAACCCTGATCAGAGAGACGAGCCCACACTTTTGACTAGGTGATGCGTCTTTCTGTGTGTGTTATTTGTTAGTTTTATGCTCGCAGTTACAGCTCTTTAATTCTTGTAATTGCTTTTCTGGAGTTCTTTATTTAGTGTAGTTTTACAACAATGTTTTGAATCTTAATCACAAACCATTGGTTGGAATGGATTTTGCTCTTGCCCTTGCATATACCTTGCGCATTTCCTTGAAAGAATACTTACCTATTGATATATTAATGTAGAAAAGGGGTGAATAAATCATTCATACCTAGACCCCAACAATATCTTCTACCATTATATTTAATTTTTGGAATTCTTCAGTGTGCTCCATCATTGAAACCTTTTGTTTGAGATTTATCAATTGGCTAAAAAAGATGTTTCTTTTTGCATCCTCATAATGTGCTATCATTTATTCCATAAAAAATTCCCAAGTGACAGTTTGTTTATGAGAGCAAAGCCATCGATACTATACAAACTGTTTTGGTTCCAAATATAAAGGTTCAACGCATACCATTTATGTGTTCTGCATGTTATGGATATTGAGATATTGCTCCATATATAGTATCCATTTTATAGGATCCTTCCCATAAAATTTCACCATATCGATATTTGTAACATGGTGGATGTTCAATCTAATGTTAGTGTCTATGAAATCATCATTAGCATTTCTTTTTTTCTCATCATGAGTTTCCTTTACCACCCTTTCACAATTAGTAAGAATTTTTTGTAGAAAATTTGTCAAAAATATATCTTCAAATCTTTCATGATGCCTTTAATTTTTTCTCCTACACCATCCACATTAGCTTCCACATCCTTTGAAATCCTTCAAACTAATTTTTCAACCAAAATTATGTGAAAGTTTAAGAAAACTATACAATTTTTTTCACTTTGTAGGATCTTGATATTGAATCTGTTGTATCTCTGCAATTTTTGGATCTCCAAAGTCTAAAATTGCATCTTGGGTAGGCATTTTACTCCCTTTTCAACCCCACAATTCTGATCAAGATTTGATTCTCCAAGAAAGAGTTATGCTAAATGTCCCATGATGACCTCATTATACAGCGGTTCAGTAGAGCAAACTTGTATGAAGTGCCACATGTTAGTGTTACCACCTTAGGACCTAAAACCGATACACAAAAAACTATTGTCTATCCTCTTTCTATAACGTTTTACTAAATTTCAATCTGATGCTCAGAGATAAATTTATGATGATGCTCCCTAGTTCACATTTTTGTGATGTAATTCAGAAGTCTGTAAAAACCTAAATTTCATGGACCATATCTCAAAAAATATAGTGAAACAAGATTTAAAATTCAGGCCTAAGATTCATCAAGAGTTAGGCTCAAATGGATTTTAATTTGAGATCTTGAACCTTTATAGAAACATAATTATAGTGAAAATTCCACAATCACCTGTTTGCGATGGAATTCTGGTGCTTGCAAAAACCCTAACTTCCACAGATCATATCTCCTAAAATACAGCAAGACTTCAAAACAATTTAGGATCACATGGGTTTCTTTCTTAGCTTCTAAAACTTCATAGAGAAAATGTTATATCAAAAATTCCACGATAGCCTATTTGGAGCACCAAAACCCTAGAATGCAAAGCTCTAATACCAAATGTTATGAATTGAGCTCACCAAAAGATAGAAAACATAGATCAATCACTTAAAAATCAATCTCTTCGAAGGGGCAACCTCCTTTACATTACACAAATGAACAATTCTGAGATGATACAAATTAGAATATCTCCTTTATATATATATATATATAGGAGTCTAAGGGCCTAGAATACAATGAGAGCCTACATAACAATAATATTGTAGGGGCACAACAATAACAATAATGGGCTTCTATGTGGCATAATAATAACAACATGAGGACTATATGGGCACCATAATAGAATAAAGTGGTTGCACTAATAACAATAAGGGGTTAGAATAGTAGTATAGTGACCTAACACATAACTATCTATGAAAGATAAAATTATCCCACAAAACATTTAATCTCCACCATGTATTTCAAAAGTCAACAAATAATTTTTGTATTTAACATGAAAAGACATTATTATAGAACCTCGTTATAGTTTGATTATTAAATATTAAAAAAGAATCTTCTAAATTATTTAATATTTTTAATAAATATTATTAAAGTCTTTTTTTATAACTAAAATTAGATTAAATAATAATATACTCTTATTAAATGATGTGTTATTATTTATATAAAAAAATTCACTTTCGAAAATATTTATTTTAAAGCGACCGAATGTTTTAGTAAAATTTTAGAGTAGAAAAATATATATGTACACACACCAAGAAATTGCTCAGTAGTGAAGACATGCTAAATTAAATGTGTATATATATAAATATTTATTGATTAAGTTGTGGAAAGTATGTTTTCAATTTAAATTTTGAAATATTTCTTTTAATAGTTGAATATAACATAAGGTTATGTTTTATATGTTAGTTGGTTAAATCATGGATTATGTTCATCCACTAGGTAGATTTTTTTATAAGATAAGAATAGTTAATGGATTAATGGATTATGAATTTCAAGTGAATTATTATTTTATAGACTAAGCCATATTAAATTATGTAAATTCAGAGTTATGTGGATTAGGTAGGTTATGCTAGTTTGTGGGTTGCTAGATTAGGATAGTTGATGTCATATACTTACCTTACAACAACATTCCACTATAACCAAATCCAAAATTTTAATGCTGGATGTGGTGTGTTTCCTAGCTGTACTACAATATGAGGTGCATTACTTATTTGATATTTATTTATTTTTCCTTGTTAGCAACCATGACATGATTTTGTATTTGTGTCTAGCATTACACTTATGATTTTCCACCCCTTGTTTGATCTATGTTTAGAGTCGCTGTTCCCTCTATTGAGTGCTTGTCTAAACTTTAGTGATGAAAGGTTCACTCCTTGCTTGAGTAAGACCATATCTATCTAAGTTTGGCTATATAATTGCGATATAATATATAGTATACCCTTACTTTATGCGCCTTGGTTGATTTAATGTCCCTTGATTGGTTTAATGCAAGTAATACTATAAGTACACCCATGTTCCAAGTGATATCCATATGCCTAAAGTTTAACTCCGAAATTATTTATGCATGTGAGCAGTCATTCCTCCAAGATTGGTATTTCCACCTATGACTATGTTAAGTCTCTTAGTTAATGCTACAGTTGTTTTTCCATTCCACGTAACCACCAATAGGTTCACTACATGCATCTTGGCCCATGTGAGTGGGTATTAAGCCACATGGTCATCACCATTGCCAAGGTGATGGGACTCCGATGGCATAGATATCCTCTCCCTCATGAAAGGTGTAAAATGGTTTGTCTAAAGCATAACTTTTTTCTTAGTTTTCCCTCCATTCGTTTGGCCTATCACTTTGCAACCAGAGACTAGGATTTTGCAACACTACAACATGGATGTGTCTTCTTTCCACCCCATAGTGCCTTTGTTGTTTCCACCTTCTGTTGCCGAGTATCCAAACTTGAGCTAGCCTATGGCATGATGTAGAATTTTTCTAGCACCAGGGTGGTTTGACTTGCACATTTTTTCTGCATTTTCCTTCAATACCAGTGTTGAGATAATTGTTGGATCCATGAAGGTTCTTCAGGCTAATTTCACTCACCTAGGTAATATTATTTTTTTCTTGTAGAGTTCTAGGTTCATATATTATCCTTAGTGCGGTCCTAATCACTCCATTCTTGTCACAAGAATAGGATGGGAATGGGAGTTGCCACTAGGTTGGCTTGGGGTATTGATGAACGACACATAATCACCCTCGACCCTATATCCAATATCACAGGTATAGTTTCCCCCTTCGTAATCCATGGCTTTCTTATTTAATCAATTCATAAGTTCGTTCACATTAACACATTTTTATGTTGGCTTTTTCCTTATTTATTGATGTGAACATTTGACTACAATAAGGATGTCTCTACGTGGTACACACCACTTAGGTGATACTTCCTTTCCTCATTCTACATGGATTTGGTGTATTCCTACTTTTTATTTTGATTAGGGATATTTCTACCCACTAACTATATCATTTCATGTGTCTTTACTAGTGCATGTATACCCATATCGTTTTCCTTGGAAGAGTACATGGGTTTCTTAATAGCTCGACGAGTATTGATTCAATGCTCCTTTCCTTCCATGTTTGTTTCCTTGCATGAACCTCCCTCCCCAAATTGCATTATCAAAATTGAAGAACTATAATAGGTAATTTTTTTGTTTTCGCTGGGTCCTTTTAGTGTTTAAGAGCTAAAGATCCATGCACACTCTCGAATAGCATAGTTATTTACAGTGCTTAAATTACTAGGAGCTTGAACCCTTGTTCCAGGGTTATAGTTTTTCATTTTTCTTTCTATTGCAGTTACTGTTTATACACGCCTCATTTAGAAAGGCCAACACTATAACGATCTATTCTAATGGAGAATTTTCCTTTTGTACATTATTGTAGCACCTCAGTCTCAGTTACGTTAAAGTAATTATTCTATTTTTCCAATGTGTTGTAAACTATTGATAATAGTACATATTTCTTCCTAATTTTTCATTCAAAAGGAATGTTTATTTCTATCATACTTTCCTCTGGTGATGAATGAATTCTCTTTCCATTTTAATCTATAGGATTGAAGGCTGAAGTAGTCCAACATTTAAAATGTATAATAGAACCCTTTTGTAGCAAGCTTGTTGCTACAAGGTCATTGAAATATGTTGGAAGCATAAGTCATTTCATATGTGTGCCATCATAGATGGAAGTGTGATATCGTGGAGTTGAACTTTGCACTGATTGAATCGGCTGAAGTTCAACAATTTGTAGGAATGGTTGAATATGAGTTGATCCAGAGAGCATTGAGAAAATATAATTCTTAGTAAGGTTTGTTGTCATTTTTTGAAAACAGAGATAACCAAATAAGTACTATAGAAAAAAAACTCATAAATGAGGTTTTCCTCATGTAAGATGTTTAACATTCATAACATTCCTATAACACTGCATGAATATTTATGAAGTAAGGGGAAGGAAGCATGTTCCTTTTGTTTGTAATTGAGTGGTTATCTAGGCTTATAAACATAAACATGAAGAGGTTTATAACAATAACTTCCATAAGATCATTCTCTTTCAAACATAGTTAAAAATGTAAATTGGAAATTTCAAAAACCTACACATGTTAGAAATAATCAGATAGGCACAACAAGCTTAAAACTGTAAATTGAAAATTTTAGAAACCTACACATATTAGAAACAATCAAAGAGGCACCCTATTTAGTAAACCTATGCTGATTGCATAACAAATCAAAATAAAAACACTCCAAGTCTTCATTTTTTGGAGGGAAAATTACTAGATGGGAAGTATTAGAATTGAATAGTATCTTTCATCAAGCTTGTGACGTGATGGTCATCTACGCTTGCTCAACTACTAATTGTTGATGGTTTTAACTTTTACCTAATTTTAAGGGAATTAAATATGTATCATAAGTTCAAAATGCATGCAATAATATTTTCTGATTATTCAGATAAAAAAATGTGAAATAAAAGTACACAACGTTTTAGAGAAAAATATATGCTATTTCATATAATAGAGATGAGAGGTTACAAAGGAAACATTGTAAGGCATAAAGTGATGAAATCCATTATCCATGTAATTTCTATTGTTTGTGTGAAAATGTTATGGTATATTATTTTAAAATTTATTATTTTTAATTTTTGAACAAGTTTGAGGGACACAAGATTTCATAACATATGAATTTTTGTTTCATTTATGCTATGTTTCCATATGCTACCTATTTATGGTGTGTTTTTTTAAATAAAGATATTTATGACAAAAACTTCCATATGATTATTCTCTTTCAAACATAGTTAAAACTATAAATTTTATTGAAAAATCCATAAACCTACGCATGATAGAAACAATGAGACACACCTAATGATAATATTCAATAAAAATATGCCAATTGCATACACAATAATAATAAAACAACTCCAAGTGTGCAATTTTTGGATCGAACATTGGTGGATTGGAAGCATTAGAAAGGAACAATACCTTTTATTCGGCTTCTGATGTGATGGTCATCTATGCCTGCTCAACTATTAAAAGTTGATGGTTTTAACTAGTACCTAATTGTAAGGAAATGAATTAGGTGTCATAACTTCAAACTACATGCAATAATATCTTTCTAAGTATTCAGAGAAAAAAATGTGGAACAAAAAATACACAACATTTCTAAGAAAAACGTATAATATTTCATAGAATGAAAAAGAGAGGGCTACAAATTTTTAAGAATACATTCTTATAAGATGATTGTAGAGACTGCATATATGATACAACATAGAATTTCGAGCCTGTAAGTTTTATTTTGTTCAAAAGATAAAGCTTAAAAATAATTAAACATCATTGAATATTTTAACTAAAAACAAGTTACATTTTCTTCACAAGATAAAGCTTAAAACATAATTCAATCTTTTTCCTTTAAAAGTAATTAAACATCATTGAATATTTTAATAAAAAAATGTTAAGATACATTGATGTGTCCTTTTCAAGTGATGAATTTTATCATGCTTACAAATATATGTAGACTTACTTGCACAATAACATTTATGTTAAAATTGGTAGCCAGGGACAAACTCTATGTGGGTCAGCTTTCTTATGGTAGCTGATATTTTTCTTGGATACCTCTCATCGCAAGGTGTAGGATTGTTATAAAGATCATTTGATTCCGATAAGTATTCATGGAGATATGAATTTATTAATGTATAGTTCAAACTGTTGTAGTGGAAGCAATGTTTACAACAACAAGTATAGGTATAACTGTTGCAGTGGAAGCAGTATGCAGAACAACATGTATAATTACAATTGTTGCAGTGGAAGTAGTATTTGCAATAGGATGTATAGGTACAACTGTTGAAGTGGAAGCATTATGTACAACAGCAAGTACAGGTACAATTGTTGTAGTGGAAGTAGTATGTATAGCAACATGTATAGGTACAATTGTTGCATGGTGGAGGCAGTATGTACAATAGCATGTATAGGTACAATTGTAATGATTCTACCATAGTGGAGGTAGTATGTACAACAACATTTATGGGTACAATCATGAGTGGTGAAACATAGTGCACCGTGACGGGTACAACCATGGTTGGTTTCATTTCCGTGACAAGAGTAGCTTAGTGAATGGGTGCAACATGATGATGAGATTCAACATGATGGAGAATCAGTTGAAGCAGCTTGTCTTCAACTAATCTCATGTATCATCTTGTTAGATATGATCTATGCTCTTATCTAGATAAGTCAAAGTGTTGACTTTTGTTGTAAATTTACTATCTCTCTCTCTCTTTCTCTCTATTGAACTATTCAAGAACATATAAGAAGAATTAATCAAGGTTTTCCCCACATTGGGGTTTGTCACGCGCTAGCGCCACATCTTGTGTCCTCTTGTCTTGGTTTGTCTTCTGCGATTTATGTTTATGTTCTATTTTCAATTTACTTTATTGGTGATGTGATTTCTAATTTGGAAAAGTAGATGAGCTAACTATGAAAATTGAAATAAATTTCTCTAAGAATATAACTTACCTAAACTTAACATGGTATTAGAGCTAAGGTGAAGACAATACCCAAGCAAGAGCGAAAGAGCAATCACTGAAGATAGTTAGGAAAGGACAAAGGATCAATGAGTTCCTCATCCCTCTTCTAATTCACCAAGGGTGAAGTTGAAGTAGAGAAAATTATCAGAATGGCACAGTAGAAATTCCTGATTGCCTACCTGAAGATCACTTCTATGGGAGGAAGGAAAGGTAGTTCAGCAATTATGAAAAGGAGTGTCCGAATGATAGGGACACATCACTTGATGATGATAACAATCATTCCAGGGACATCTTCAATGATCAGAGGAACTACAGGTAATGCATGTCATGAAGGATACAATCGACTCTTCAATGAAACCCAGGAACCCCAGGTATGAAGAATCAAATGTTGTTTCTGTTAAGATAAAGAAGAATTATATTTTATTGGCCCTCTCCTTCAGATTCTTTGGGAATATGGATTATTGATTGTATTGCTTCAAGGAACATCATTAGATAGAAGGATTCTCTCTTGAATTTGTTAGAGATGGAAACAATCATGGAATTATACTTGGAGATGATGCCACCTATTCCGAAAAGGTCGTATGATGTTACTTGTCAATTGAATGAGCATAATTCGATTCATTTATAGAATCTATTTTATGCACCTAACTGCAAGAAGAACTTGGTGTCCATTTTGACAATGTAATTCAAAGGATTCAAGGTGGAATTCGTCAATAGAAAGGGACGTATTTGAAAAAAGAATTTTCAAAGATGTTTTTACTCATGGGTTCAAGATTGGCATTGCAGAAAGTCCATTGGGGACCATGTCAGTTGACACATAGTACCGGAGGTCTGTGAGTCAGATGATGACAAGGATGAGCATGAAGGTACATGTTTGAGATGTACTAAAGGAAAATCTCACAAGGGGACCATTCCCCTCATGTAGCAGGTCCACAAGTTTGGAACAACCCATGGGGTTTGAGATTCATCAAGAATCGCATCTATGCAGGTGGAAGAAAGCCCTCTATTGTTCGAATCTAAGCACCCCAGGTTTGATATAAGAGGATCGATAGCTGTTAGATGAAGCTGAGATTCACTAAGAGTAAAGCTAAGATTCACTAAGAGTGAAGTTGATTCAAATGATTGTTTGAAGGTTTTGAATGATAGACCTCTCATACTGGCACCTTTTGAGGACAACCTATTTCTCACAGGTGAAAACCCTCTCACTTACAAAAGTAAGAGGGAGTTGGATTCGAGATGTGGAATGGTAAACTACAAGCTAGTGACCACCTCAAGGATCTTAACTTTCAAAAGTTAAATGGTGGTGATGCCAGACCAAATTTTGGAAATGCCTCTTAGTGTCATAAACTCATCTGCATTTATGTTCTTGGTGAACATTCATTTGTATATATGCTTTGCAGTTAGCATGGTGAGATCATATTTGGTTGAGCCTCACTATATTGGTGCTAAGAATATTCTGAGATATTTTTTGATTCGGATTTAAACAGGAACGCAATAAAATACAGAGATAACCATATACACAAAGATGCAGCGGAAATAATACTTCATTTCATTAATAGAAAATACTGAAATATGCTTACAACCAGAAATGGAAATGAACCAGCTAGGGCGATGGTAGCTTATCTCTGAGAAGAGATGTGGTCACTACATGCCTCTGAACTGTTCCGAACTATGTTACAAAGAGGTTCAAAGGCCTATTTATTGTTGAGAAACAATGGAAAACCCCTCACATTCCAAAACCTACCCCTAGAAGATGAAACGCCAAATTGTGGGCCCCGTTTTCGATAAATTGGTACATCAATTTCCCGACATTGTAACTTTGGCATACGATCTCCGTTTGACGCGTATGATAGCTCGTTAGAAAGATCTATCCGATAACTACCACTTTGGGAAGGGAAACATCGGTCCATGGACCCATGTTGCCCCTGGATTTCCCAAAAAACATCGTTTAGGGCCTCAAAATGGCTCCGGAAGTTCAGGACCCGAAAAACCTGCTAAAAATAGTAAGTTGTGCTACAATTAAGGAAACTGAAAACGCTGAGAAAGACAATGGTGGGGGTCCAGGTGGACTTGGTAGGTGGCCACCAATATCCACCTGGATCATTCCTCCCCCCTTAGGAAGCAATGGTCCCCATTGCATTGAGTTCCTCCATCAGCTGAACTTGTCCTGCAATCTCTGATGTGTCCAATAATGGTGGGAAGCATGGTCGACAATGGTCCACCTTGAACACTTGGTGCAAGGGAAGGAATGGAGGACTGCTGTGCTTCAAAGCATTGTTGCCCATAGCCTTGGTACTGGTGTAAGGACCATGTCGAAGTGGTCGCAACTTTTGATGGGTTCTGGTACGACATTCTTTTTGTCGATGCAACCAGACTTTGTTGCCCACCTGAAAATTTTGTGGTACCCCCGTGGGTGAGGAGAAGTTGTTCCTGTGTTCTGTCATGACCGTATCCCTTTGCTGCTGCTGCTGTGTGGAGGAACCCTTTGCAGTGGTCATGGATGTAGCAACGATCTTCCCCTTTCTTTGGAAATTGAACCATACAGATGAACTTTCCT
>APFE031679991.1:18708-55320 GCA_000404065.3 Pinus taeda | reverse complement strand
CAGATGCAGCTCAGAATCTTTGATACCCAACTGTGTGTGAAGGGTGTGAAAGATGTTTGTGAACTCAGGCACATCTTGGTCCCGTCCCTGCCGCAGCGTGGTCCATCTGATGTATTTGTCCTCATAGCTTTTGACAGGGTAGTACTGCTCCTTGATGGCATTCCGAAAGTCATTCCAAGTGGGTGCGGTTGAAAATAATGAGCCTGTACTTTCATCCTTCTGCTCGCAGTAGGTTTCCCACCAGTCCTTGACGTGGGGGGCTGCTTTGAGAAGAGCGAAAACAATCTTTTCCCGACTTTAAAATTCATGAACAGAGAAATACCCATCTAGCAGATTTAACCATTTATCTACGACATCTGCGTCTATTTTACCCTCGAAGATGGGGATTTCAAAATTAACTTGTACCTTAAAGGGCGTGGCGTTTCCAGAGTCGCTGCTGGAAGCCGATGCGTCAACTCTAGGTAGCCCCTGAAGGATCTGCGCAAAGCTATCCATCATCGCGTTCCTTTGCCGCTCGAGTGCTTCTTCGAGCAAGATTTTGATAGGATCTCCTGCCCCCTCGTCTTTCTTCTCATCCGCTATGGGAGGCCGTCGGGATTTGCGAGGCTGGTCTTGCAAAGGTTCGACCAGTTCAAGCCCTAACTCCTTATATCCTGACCTCATCGGGGACATGCAAAGAAAAACAGAGAAAAAGCAGACCGCTCTGATACCACTGATCCGGATTTAAACAGGAACGCAATAAAATACAAAGATAACCATATACACAAAGATGCAGCGGAAATAATACTTCATTTCATTAATAGAAAATACCGAAATATGCTTACAACCAGAAATGGAAATAAACCAACTAGGGCGATGGTAGCTTATCTCTGAGAAGAGATGTGGGACTACATGCCTCTGAACTATTCCGAACTGTGTTACAAAGAGGCTCGAAGGCCTATTTATTGTTGAGAAACAATGGAAAACCCCTCACATTCCAAAACCTACCCCTAGAAGATGAAACGCCAAATTGTGGGCCCCGTTTTGGGTAAATTGGTAAGGCATTCTTTCTGTCCATGAAACCAGACTTTGTTGCCCACCTGAAACTTGTGTGGTAACCCTGTGGGTGAGGAGAAGTTGTTCCTGTGTTCTGTCATGACCATATCCATTTGCTGCTGCTGCTGTGTGGAGGAACCCTTTGCGGTGGTCATGGACGTAGCAACGATCTTCCCCTTACTTTGGGAGTGAACCATACAGATGAACTTCCTGGTCTGTGATATGAGCTTGCTGCGTTTCTTTGCAGTGATCAAAGATGTGGCGGTAGGTGGGGCTACCTCTGGTATCCTATATGATGAATCACCCAAAGAAATAATGACAGCGCGAGGCCTTGACTCATACACAGCATGTCGTTTCCACAAGTATGGCTATCCTAATAATACATCGCAAAGATCCAGAGGTGTAACATCACACAATACCTCGTCTTTGAATGGTTTGATGCTGTAGGGAAGGCGGCACTGCTGGCGAACTTTGAGATCTCGTCCTTCATGAAGCCACCCGATATTGTATGGCTATGGGTGTGGTGTAGTCGGTAGGCCCAACCACTTCACGACCTCTATTGAAATCAGGTTCTTTTGGGTCCCACTATCAACAATGAATTGCAGCGGTGAACCCTTCACCCACATTTGTGAGTGGAAAAGACGTTCCCCCTCCTCAGGCTCTTCGGGCTCATTCTTCTGGATCTTGGAAGTGGCAATAGTGGCGCTGGGATCCGCATCAATGATCTGCTTCCCTTTGCCATTCCCCTTGTCGGGTTCTGGCTCAAGTTCGGAACATGTATCGGATTCGGAAGCCTTCAACTCGGCCACCAATGACTGCTTGGTCCGACACTCACTTGTGTTATGAGTGGGACTCTTGTGGAAATCACACCACTTTCTTGTGTCCTTCCTCGGCTTCGTGGTGTTGTTCTTTTCTTGCGGCTTTGACAGGTTGTCTTGCGTCACCCCGCCTTGGCTTTGTCCTTTGTGCTTCGGATTTGCAGATCCAAAGTCTCGCTTCTTCTGTTTGAACTTCTGCTCGATTTTGACAGCATATCGGCATGCTGTGCCGAGTGAGGAGATGTCCAAGAACTCCATCTCTTCCTGAATGTATCTATGTAGGCAACCGCGGTATTTGAGTACCAGATGCCGCTCAGAATCTTTGATACCCAACTGTGTGCGAAGGGTGTGAAATATGTTTGTGAACTCAGGCACATCTTGGTCCCGTCCCTGCCGCAGCGTGGTCCATCTGATGTATTTGTCCTCATAGCTTTTGACAGGGTAGTACTGCTCCTTGATGGCATTCCGAAAGTCATTCCAAGTGGGTGCGGTTGAAAATAATGAGCCTGTACTTTCATCCTTCTGCTCGCAGTAGGTTTCCCACCAGTCCTTGACGTGGGGGGCTGCTTTGAGAAGAGCGAAAACAATCTTTTCCCGACTTGAAAATTCATGAACAGAGAATTACCCATCTAGCAGATTTAACCATTTATCTACGGCATCTGCGTCTATTTTACCCTCGAAGATGGGGATTTCAAAATTAACTTGTACCTTAAAGGGCGTGGCGTTTCCAGAGTCGCTGCTGGAAGCCGATGCGTCAACTCTAGGTAGCCCCTGAAGGATCTGCGCAAAGCTATCCATCATCGCGTTCCTTTGCCGCTCGAGTGCTTCTTCGAGCAAGATTTTGATAGGATCTCCTGCCCCCTCGTCTTTCTTCTCATCCGCTATGGGAGGCCGTCGGGATTTGCGAGGCTGGTCTTGCAAAGGTTCGACCAGTTCAAGCCCTAACTCCTTATATCCTGACCTCGTCGGGGACATGCAAAGAAAAAACAGAGAAAAAGCAGACCGCTCTGATACCACTGATCCGGATTTAAATAGGAACGCAATATATTGCAGAGATAACCATAAATACAGAGATGCGATAACCATAATAAAGAGATGCAGCGGAAATAACACTTTATTTCATTAATGGAAAATACCGAAATATGCTTACAACCAGAATTGGAAATAAACCAGCTAGGACGATGGTAGCTTATCTCTGAGAAGAGATGTGCGGCTACATGTCTCTAAACTGTTCCGAACTTCTGTTACAATGAGGCTCGAAGGCCTATTTATTATTGAGAAACAATGGAAACCCTTCACATTCCAAAATCGACCCTTAGAAGATGAAACGCCAAATTGTGGGCCCCGTTTTGGGTAAATTGGTACATCAATTTCCCGGGGTCGTAACTTTGGCATACGATCTCCGTTTGACGCGTATGATAGCTCGTTAGAAGGATCTATCCGAGAACTACCACTTTGGGAAGGGAAACATCGGTCCATGGACCCATGTTGCCCCCAGATTTCCCAAAAAACGTTTTTTTAGGGCCTCAAAACGGCTCCGGAAGTTCAGGACCTGAAAAACTGCTAAAAATAGTAAGTTGTGCTACAATTAAGGAAACTGAAAATGCTGAAAGAGACAATGATGGGGGTCTAGATGGACTTGGCAGGTGGCCACCAATATCCACCTAGATCAGATTTGGCTTAAAAATCCACAAAACAACAGAAACAGGGGGGACTGTTGGTTGTTGGTTGCTAAGGGTGTTGTTGGGGCTTTTGCTGCTAAAAGTGAAGCCAAAGTAGGAGACTGAGGCAAATGAGGTATCGCATAAGCAAAAAGGAAGCCAAGGGATTCACTTCGAAGCCAAGGGATTCACTTGGAAGCCAAGTGAAAAGACGAGAGAGTTGTAAACTGATAGAGGGCAGAAAGAAACTAGAGCCGAAGAGTCAAAGCTAGAGCTAGAGCCGAAGAGCCAAAGAGCCAAAACCCAGAGCCAAGAGCCAGAGCTTCAAGAGCCAAGGAATAATATGGTGTCTGAACTTGTTGTTTCTATGTAAAACAACAAGAGTTAAGATAAGAGCTTGTAAAAAAGACTTATACCATAATCCCAGAGAGCCTAGTTGAGTTGACTAGAGCTCATAGAGATGTAGCCCAAGAGTTGTGGGTGAACTGCTAATTAATTTGTTGTCTTATGTGTTTGTCTTTACTGCTGCTTTATTTTCTGTTACATGTATTTATATATTAGTTTCAGCACATTAATTTATAGCACATGAACATTTAAAAACAAAGACCAGCATACACCATTGTTTTCAAGCATTTTTAATTCTGCATTGGTTAATCAATAAGACTTGGGAATATTCAAGCTTTAGAAGTGGGAGAGGTTCTTGTAAGTTGGACAAGAAGCCTAAGAGCCCCATTTTCAGATCAGGTGGTATTGGAGCTTAATTTTGGTTAACCCCGCCTTCAAAGAAGGTTATATCAGAATGCTTGATTGACAGAGCAAAGATTGCTTGTCTAAAAGGTGTTTAAACAATCAGAGGTTGATTGTATGCTTGTGTTGCAGACTGACTATTTTCCGAGTTTGCAGAGGTAAATGGAAAGTTGTTGATAGCTCAGTACAGGAAGGAGAAGAAGGAAAGAGAGATGAAGGCACTCTTCTTATTCCAAAGGACCTCAAGGCAATCTTTGGAGCATAAGAGATTTGTTGCAAAAGGTTGTTGAATAAGCTCTTTATTTATCTTGTTGAAGTTTTTTTGTTCATTGACATAATGACAACTTCTACAAGTGGGTCCTCAAATTCTGCGTTCTTCACAAGATTATTTGATGAAGACATGAAGCAAGAATTGTCCACGATGATGGATATGGTGAAATAAATGTATGAGGATGGAAGGAAGAGTAGCATGCTTAGAGAGCAGTTGAATTCCATGGAGGAAGAGAAGAAAACACTTTCTGACAAATTGCAAGAAATGGAGAGGCAACTTCATATTGAAAATATGAACCTAAAAAGGATGCATGATTTGGAGACACAACTATTTGTTGCCCAAGAAGCCTTGGCCAAGTATCAACTTGAAGAAGAGGTAAACCATTCCAGTTTGTCTTCAAATTCCTCTAAGGATGCTTATATTGGCTCTTTTGAAAAACATACTAGAGGCATAGGTTCCAAGCTAATGTCCAAGATGGGCTATGAAGGAAAAGGCTTGGGTATACATGCACAAGGTATTGTTGAGCCAATAATAATTGAGGAAAGACCTAAGTATTTGGGTCTTGGCTATGGAGAGCCTTATGGAGAAAGTTCCAAGGCTGCCATGAAGGCCATTGAAACAACTCCAAGAAGGAGTTGCATTATAGAGTGTGAAGATTGTATTAAGGAGGAATGCAATAGCTTGAAACATCATTTGCAGGATGTAGGTGTTCAAAAGCACACACTTGAACCAGAGAGTTGGGGAGACTCTAACAACCTTGAAGAGATTAATGGTGTTCCAAAGGGAGCCACCTCTTCATTTGCTTCACCTCCTCATGAAGGCAATAAAGGTTAAAGAGAAAGGTATAAATATGGTTCCAAACATTTTGCTTATGATTTTGCAAAGCATGATAAATTTCCACATAATTATGGGAAAAGAATTGCATGTTCCTTTTGTGGGTTGGATAACCATAATGTTTCTAGATGTTGGAAGAGAATGGCCACATACACGAAACTTTTGAAGGAAAAGAAGCAAGAAGACAAAGGTCCATTGGACAAGGCAAATCATGCTATCAAGAGGATGCACATGTGTTGCACTTACTGCCATAAGCAAGGACATCTTGCTGCAAAATGTTGGACTTTGAATCCAGCAATGCTTCCACAAAAGTTGCAGAAAGTGGAAAGAGAAGATGGTATAAATGGAAGTGAAGATTCCATGAATGATGTGTCTCGGGATGATTCACATGATGATGCTGATGTGTAGAAAAAGGCAGTACCTTCGAAAGGGATTGGTAATAAATGGTAGAGTTCTTATCCGATTAAGATTTCATGTTTATTGATGCATCTACATTATATTTCATTTCAGCGTCAAAAGTACAGTGTGCTTAAGTGAAAGTTGAAGTATGAAATGCATGCATGAGCAGGAGATGCATGAACACAGGGATGTTGATGATTTCCTTGTTTTTGAACATGTACGTGTAATTAACTTGTAGGGTTGATTGCTTTGACAAGCATGTGATGCCATGTTGACTTGGGACAATTTAACTTGGTCTCCAAATGGAGATAATGATGAAGTGTTTCATCTTTTGAAAAAGAGTCCTAATGGTCTTTTTCTACATGCTTGACTTGAAGGGTCATTTGTTTAAATGCATGTTTTGTGGGCTTGTTATCTAGTCCATCATTTGTACGCGGATGAAGATATGGAGGTGTTCATAAGCTATGAAATCTATTTCTTTTGTTGAAGCAGGAGTTTAGGTCATCCATTTGTTGTCTCTATTTCTATTGTTGTTAACAGTTGTTGTTGACAGCTTGTCTAACAAATTCAAATGAAATTTTTGTGGAACAGATGTACTTCACATTTGTATGAAATACCTTGGATCAATGAACAAGGCAAAAAAGTTCAAACCACCTTTTATGACTACTTCAACAGAAGTTATGTAGGAAGGCAAGAAGGAAACCAGTTCTTCCTGGGAAGACCAGCCCATCCAAGAAGGGAAGTGGTTAGAAACTGTGGTTCAAAGGCACTATGAAAAGGCAAGTGTAGGGAGGCTAAAAGAAGAGGTTCAGTCACTCTCGTTTACTATTCAGATCAGTATATCAATATTTTAGAGACCAAAAGTTCTTTTAGTGGGAAGGCGTGATCCAAAAATGGATCCTGGATAAACCTCTAAGTCTAAAAGACCTCATATAAGGGGTAAAAGGTGCCAAATGGCACAAATCCTTTGTAAATAAGAGGAAAATAAAAATCACATGATGCTCTCGGAAATAGTCTCATTACAAATATCTCCTCATTTTGAATCCAATACAACTTGAATGGGCGAAAACAGACTTCAAATGAAGAAGATATCATAAGAAGAAGTTCCCCCTTGTTCTTTGGGAAAGAGGCAAAAAACCTGAAGAAAACAATGAAATAAGGCCCATCGAAGGTTTAAACCAATAATGAACAGGAATTGTCAGATCTCGCCAATCAACGGTCCAAATTCAATCAGCAATCACAATTAGCGGTGGTAGTCGGCGGATATCAAAGCATAATATATAATTATTATGATCACGACATCGCAATCGGTGATTGCAACGAAGCAATATTGCAATCAGCAACCACAATAGAGCGCTACACCGGCTCGTGGCATGATCGATGTGCGATTGTGATCAATCGCATCGCGATATTGCAATTAGAGCTACACAGAGGGGTGGAGATATGTATATACATATTTGCGATATGATTTTTTGGAGTCGATAAAATTATGAACGGTATTTCATATGTTTTGAGATCTACCCAACGACAGTCTTGTGTGTATTTTCAATATTTTTAACGTATTTTAAAAATACGAGGGGAAACCTTGGAATAGGGCCATTTGCGACATGCGATAGCGACTCACAGGTAGACCTGATAGGAGAATAGACCAGATTTAAGGACATTTGAAGTCTAGATGAACAATGTTCTATGTGTATTTTTCCTGTGTTAGTGCATTTACCTGTGTAAGCCGAGAAGGCCAAAATTTGGGGATTTCAAGCGCTGATTGCCCCTTCTATTACAGAATAGGTGGCATCCATCCTTGAGGGTATTTAACAATGATTGCTAATGCCCAGGGAAGGGATTTGAGCAGACTGTGGCTGGAAGATAGAAAGTCAAGAAGTGGAAATGAACCATTAATGCCGATTTGGCTTAAAAAGCCACAGAACAATAAAAACAGGGGGGATTGTTGGTTATTGGTTGTTGAGGGTGTTGTTGGGGTTTTTGTTGCTGAAAGTGAAGCTAAAGCAAGAGGCTAAGGTGAAGGAGGTAGCGCAGAAGCAAAAAGGCAGCCAAGGGAGTCACTTGGAAACCGAGTGAAAAGCCAAGAGGGCTGTAAACTAATAGAAGGTAGAAAGAAGCCAGAGCCAAAGAGCCAGAGCTAGAGCCAGAGCCGAAGAGCCAAAGTCAAAGCTAAAGATCCAGAACCAAAAGCCAAGAGCCAGAGCCAAGAGCTAGAGCTTCAAGAGCCAGGGAATAATATGGTGTTTGAACCCGTTGTTTCTGTGTAAAACAGCAGGAGTTAAGCCAAGAGCTTGTAAAAAAGACTTATACCCTAATCCCATAGAGCCAAGTTGAGTCGACTAGAGATCATGGAGATGTAGCCCAAGAGTTGTGGGTGAAATCCTAATTAATTTGTTGTCTTATGTGTTTGTCTTTACTGCTTCTTTATTTTCTGTTACAGGTATTTATACATCAGTTTCAGCACATTAATCTACAACACATGAATAGTTAAAAACAAATACCAACATACACCATTGTTTTCAAGAATTTTTAATTCCGCATTGGTTAATCAATAAGACTTGGGAATATTCAAGCTTTGGAAGTGGGAGAGGTTCTTGTAAGTTGGACAAGAAGCCTAAGAGCCCCACTTTTAGATTATGGAGAAATTCAAGTTAGAAGTCTTTCTGAATTCATGCAAGAGTTATCCCTTAAATTAAGGAGATTATCCCTTAATTAAGGAGATAAGATTGAGTTATATTTGAGTTGTAATTAGTTAGCTCAGTTTACTGAGTTAAGTCTAGTTAAATTAGTTCCAAAATGTTTGAGGAACTAATTGTGAGTTATCAGTCAGTTGACGCATGCATGCACTCAACCAGTGTACTCTAGATAACTGAAGATTCCCTCATCAGAAACTTATGCATGTCCATTCTGAGAAAGACCCAATTGAGCTAAATGTCAAGGACAATGTACTGTCAGTTGCATGTGTTTTCCTATAAAGGAAAATCATGCATGCAGTCAAGGAAAGTTTCCTTGAGGATTGCATAGTTCTTACAGTGTGTTAGAGCAGTGTGTGAGAGTAGTGTTCCACTGGGTGAAGGAGATCATCCCAGAGGAATTGCACAAGGAAATAGGAGCTTTGAGGGCAAGGAGAAGGCTTGTGAGAAGCTTTGTTTCCTGTGAGCATCCAAGAGGATTGTACTAAAAGCTAGCTAGCTTTGATAGCTAAGGGTTTGCATAATTCTAATGTATTTCCACCTTGTATGATAATACAGATAGTGGAGTTTTTAACTGAGGCTTTCCTCTAATTACTTTTCCATGTTTCATGTGCATTGATTCTTCTTCTTATGGTTATATGTGTTCAACTCTAATTCAGCTTGATCTTTAAGCTTCCGCAAGAATTGATAGTAGAAGTATATTATAGTATTTTTCTTTCATATATTGCATTATCGGGTTAATCTATAGTCATATATTCTACATAGATCTCAGAGGTAGATTTGTAGAGAATTTGCAGGAAATTCTACAGCAAGGTTTGGGCCAAGACAACCCAAACCCACCGACGGGCGACTAAAAACATGTAAAGGCCAAATGCATGTGCGAAGATGAGTGCATACAAGAGTGAATGAACATGCATGCAAACAATGAGTGCATGATTCAGTAAACGGGAAAACAATTAAGTGTGTTGAGTGAGTCGCCGTAACGATGACTGTTATTGCAGAAATAATGTCATGCATGTGACATGAGCGAGATGCAATGGAAAACTTGAAACAATGCTTCTACAATCTAACATGCATTAAAATGAAAATAAGCATTCAACAAAATGAAGCAAACAACACTAACACAAATTAAAATACAAAAAGCGACAAAAAAGCAGCAAAAGACATGAAAAGCGGACTTACCTAGAAAAATTTGAGATGAGTGTGTCAAATTCTCCTAGATGTGATGGAGAATGCCAAAGATCCAAGATTGAAGTGAGGAATGAGCTCTGAAGCATCGAATAAATAGTTTTGATAAGATCGAAGCTTATGACGCACATGCGACAAATCTAGGAAAAAGCGACACTTGGCGGGAGGTTTCTAAAACGAATTTTGCATGTAACCCCCAACTGCTAAAAATAGCTCCCTAAAATCTAAGGAATATTTTTGCTTCTTTTATTTATTTATTTATTTTTATTTTTATTTTTTCAGGAAAAATAAACCCATGCACGCAAAGCAATATTGCTCAGTCCTGGAGAGAACCTGTCAACTTGGGACCACATGCAACAGACTGCAAGCCCTTGAGTCACTTCTGCATAGTTTCTGGGCTGAGTGGCTCTTTCTTCTCCTGAGGCTCTGCGCAATTTTTGGACTGAAGCCAAGGCTATCAGCCAGTTCTACGCAAATTTTTAGAGCAAGCCCAGTGATGGGGTGCTCAATGCAATTTTTAGAGGGAAGGTTTCTTGCTTGCTTTGTGCATTTCTGGAGAGCAACAAGTTGCCTTGATGCTCTGCGCAATTCTAGAGAGAAAGGTTGGTTTCCCTCCAGTGCTGCACAATTCTACAAGTGAGCACAACAACCAGATAATGACCATGTCCCAGGATGTTAGCTTTCAGGTGAAAGGAAAGCAAGCTAGCAAACACAAGCTAATGATCCACAGAAACTTAGCTCAAGCATAAGTATTTGTTAGCGCAAGACATGCTGCTAAGGATGGTTGGTAGGGAGGCTCCAAATGAAGCTAAGGAAAAAAATTTGGAGGGTGGTTATAGCTGCTACAACACCACCATTTAGCTTGGAATACATGTCCCATGAGCTTGGTCTTATTTTGTTTACATGGAAACTTAGCATGGGGTTGTTACACACGGGTATGTGTATTGGCCCGAGATGTAAGAGTAAGTAGCTAAGTTGATAGAAATATGCATGATTTGTTGTAATAGCAAGCCTAGCAATCAAAAACATGGTCTATATCATCCCTTACTTGTACCCACTTGTCCTTAGGAAAGAATTTTCATGGACTTTGTGGGAGGTTTACCAACAACTAGAAAGGGAGATCACTACCTGTTCATGGTAGTTGATAGGTTTAGCAAGATGTGTGTGTGTGTTTTTTGCCTATAAAAAGACCATCAGTGGGAAAGAAGCATCAAACTTGTTCTTTGGATAGCTATAAGTGCACTTTTGGATACCAAGGAGCATCATTTTAGACAGGGACACAATATTTCTTAGTGCATTCTGGACTACATTGTGGGAGAATATGGACATGAAATTGAAGAGATCTACATCACTTCATCCACAAACAAATAGATAGAAAAAAGTAGTCAATAGGAATTTGATGTATCTTATGAGGGGATACAACCAAAAGAATCCATAGACGTGGGATGAAAATATGGTTTATCTACAACATTCTTAGAACATAGCAATCCACACTTATACAAGAAAGTCCCCATTTGAAACTTGTTATGGATATTTACCATCTTCACCTTTAGCCATTGCATATGGGCAACAAGGAGGATTGAGGGAGGATGTTACAGGATATGCCTTGAGGGATGAAATGTTTGTAGAAAAGATCAAGTAGATCCATCTACAAGTACAAGAAACACCTCAAAAGTCACAGGAGGAATATAACGCTAGGAATGATCAAGATAAAGCAGAGAAATCATTCAAGATGAGAGACATAATATGGCTATAGTTGAATAAGGAGAGGCTACAAGGGCCTAGTAATAAAATCAAGGCTTTGAGATATGGTCCCTTTGAGATATTTGAAAAGGTGGGTGATAATACCTATTGACTCAATTTACCACCATATATGTGTATTTTCTTAGTTTTGAATCTATATAATTTGAAAATCCATGAGCCTTCCATGCTAGATCATGAAGAGGAGCATGTCCTACCTTCTGTGGAGGATTTGGCACTAGATGCTTAGGAAAAGTTAAAAGAAGATATATTTTTGTAGAATAGGTCCCAAACTACAAGACAGGGGCAACATGACCTTTCATAGATTGGGTTGAAAGGACAACTTCTAGGCAAATCTAAATGGTACACCAGAGAGAAGGTGGAGGAAAACTTTCTTCACCTCATTCAGTAGAATATTTTTTTCTTGGGACCAAAAGCATCCAAAAATAGGGAGGTGTGATCTAGATTGAACCATTATATTTTTTGTCATCCATCTCAATGCTTTCAGAGTGGAAAAAGTGGAGGAATACGCTCATGGGACCGTTTTTATCGGTGAGGCCCTGCTTGGCAAAAGAGGGTTTGAAAAATTTCGAGAGTGTTTTGAGGGTAAAAAAATTATGCTTCAGCACCAAACATTTTTATTGTATTCTAAACATAGAGTCCTTTCCAACGACACAAGAATCATGTCAATGAGAGTTCATATACAAAAGTTATGTCACTCAGAAGTTGGCCTTCCTGTTTTCACCACCATAATTTGAGAGGATGCCATGTCAACCCCAAATATTCATGAAAAAGGGGCTAACCACATTATTATGATGTAGAAAAATCTAGAGGAGTCTATATTGTAACTTTGGTTAAGAGTTGAGGTAGTCAAACCTAACCACTGGTAGGCTATTTGACTGTGTTATAACTGAGCCACTAGGAGGAAAAGTGATTCCATTCTTTCAAGTGCATTTGTTCCATGGATGAGTAAAATTAGCAAAGAGGGATAGGAGGTAGAGCACATAGAGAGGATTTGTGCATTGTAGCAGCCCCATGGGAAACATACCATACTTCTTTGTACTTGCAACCATATTTCCATCCAGAGAAAGAGTGTGGAGCGACCTTACCTTCCAAAAAGGGTTTCCCATAACATATCTTGTGTCAAATGTGTGTGAGTTTTTATTTTACAGTTCTCTATTCTATATAATTTTTGTTCGCATGCAGGCATTATTAACAGTAAATCTATAGATCCATAAATTTAATAAAATTGTGATATTGTAGAATTTCATGTTTTAAATATAATTTTATCAAATCTGTAATGACGAATTATCCAGTGGAATATCCATGACATTTTATAGATCAAAAGCAAAGAAGTTAGTTGAAAAATTAGGCATATTCATTTGCAAATAGAAGAGACAAGAAAGAAGTCACAAGAAAGGTAAAAGGCTTAACATGAATAGCACTAAATGGAGAAATCATTCAAAGTAAGAGATAAAATTTTCCTACAACTGAACAATGAAATATTATAGGGTCTTGGTAAAATGATCAAGGATTTGCAATATATGCCTTTTGAGGTATTGGAGAAGGTGGGAGATAATTCCTACAAACTTAATGTCTACCCCCATATACCATATATGCACATTTACTTAGTAGTGACTCTAGAGAATTTGAAACTCTGTGAGCCTTTCATGTTGGATTAGGAGGAGAAAGCCTTACCTACCAAAGAGAGCTTTGCACTAGATGCTCAGGATGAGTTGGTAGAAGACATGATCTTGTAGAGGAATTCCAAATCTATAAGACAAGGATTATGTATCCTTTGGAAAATTGGGTTGAAAGGATAACTTCCATACAAAGAAAAATGGTACTCTACAGAGAAGGAAGAGAATACATTTCTTCACCTACTTTAGTAAAGCTTTTAGGGACCAAAATTATCCTTAAATGGGTAGGTATGATCAATATTTGATCATCATAAAAAAAATCGTTTGTACTGGTACTTTTTGGTTGGAAAAAGTTGGAGGAATCAGATTATAGGGTACTTTTAGTGGCATGTCCCAATTTGGGAAATTGGGATTAGAAATCATTTGAAATCTTCTAGAGCCATTTTGAGGCGCCAAACATCATTTTATTTGGGTCCAAAAATTTATTTGCATGAAGATGCAATATTCTACACTTTGATACCTTTCTAACAATGCAAGAAGCACCTCAATTAGATATTATAGGTGAAAGTTATGTGTCTTGCAATATGACCTACCTTGTTGACCACCATGGTACAAGTGGATGCCACATCACCCCCCATTACTCACACGTATGAGGCTATCCATATGTGGACTTTCAATAATATTCAATATGGTCCAAAACCCTAATCCTAAATGAATATTTAGCTATGTTAAATATTGAGCAACTAGGAGGAACAAGTGTTCCATTCTTTAACATTGCAAGTCTTGTTCCATAGTTAATCAAAACAAACATCTAAGAGTGGTATTTTGATATCATAACATAGAAGGAGGACGATTTTGTAGTAGTGGTTCATGCCATAATGTCAAAAGGTGACTCCATAATCAGTTCCCATTTCTTTGTATGACAAGAACATTGACCTCAACTTCTAGCTAAGTTTTCTCTTCTATTGGGTTTCCCAGAGTAAATCTTGTGTTGATTTGTGTGGATGATGTGTACATATTCTTGTTGTTTCATTTTTGTATTTCAATTATTTTATAAGTTCAAAAAAATCTAGGAAATAATTAATCTAGGATCTAACAAATATTAGTTTGCATAATCTAAGATTCAACAATTCAACACTAAATCAACCATACACTGATTTTCTTGAATGAAAGAAAGGTTTCACCATGTAAATAAAGTTACATAAAGTTGGACGGTGCTCTTGGCACGGTCAATGTGGGGGAGTCTTGCTGTCTTGACGTATTCCGCTACGTGTCGTTGATAATAGCCAAGGTGGCAATCCATCGCTCTCCAACCTGAACCGTCTAGAACCCTTCAGAATTGCAATCCTTTCCCTTATATACAACCCACCTTACTCTACTCTGTAATCGCTTCACTTGGCTGCATATTCGATCTAATTATTCTGTCCAACTATTGTTTTTGTAAGTAATTTTTCATCACATCTATGTTCTGTTGTGAATTTATTGCGAGCTAATGCGATGAATTTTTGTGCTTAGCAGCGTTGAGGGTTGAGGTTTTTAATCTTGTCCCTTTCAGGAACCTAAAAAGAACATCATGTCGCTTACGTCGTGGCGCGGAGGAAACCGGAGGGGCGCATTCGACCCCTACTCTTTCGATGTCTGGGATCCTTTCGATTTCACGGGCAGCTTGTGGGAGCAATTCACGCCGAGGGACCGTCAGGGCGGTGCGCAGGACGCCGCTGCAATTGCTAACACTCAGATCGACTGGAAAGAAACCCCTGACGCTCACATTTTCAAAGCAGATTTACCCGGTATCCGTTCCAATCTTTAAATTATTTTGATGGATTAATGGTAGTTAGAAGCCTCTTTTTGAATCTATACCGTATTTTAAAGATTATTTTGATGAGATTAATGGTAGTTAGAAGCCTCTTTTTGAATCTTTACCCTATTTACAAGGATTTAATGGTTTATAGGAGATTTTTTTTTAATCTTTAAATATTTTGCGGCTTTAAGCAAACCTTGGAGGACTTGATGATTGTTATATGGATTGTTTTATTTGGGAATAATTTGATGATTGCTTTAAGGATTTTTCTGTTTGATGATTGTTATAAGGATTTTTTCCCTTTTTTTCTGTTTGATGATTGTTATAAGGATTTTTTCTGTTTTGAGAAAAGCTTTGAGTGATGTAAAACGTTTTGAATTTAAATCTTTGAAATATTTTGAAGGATTCAGCGGTTGGAAGAATTTTTTCAATCTTTAAAATATTTTGAAGTTTAAAGAAACATTAAATGATGTGGAATCGTTTTTTTTCCAATTTTTTCGATCTTTAAAATATTTTGAATGTTTAAAGAAACATTAAATGATGTGGAATCGCCTTTTTCTTACCATTTTGATGCTTTTCAAAATATTTTGCTGAATCGAACGGCTGTTCGAAACGAAATAATTTGCTTTTTTCGATCTTTAAAATATTTTGCATGTTTAAAGAATCTTCTTTAAGTGATGTGGAATAATCCTTTTCTTTGTTCTTTTATTTATTGTTCTTTTATTTATTTATTTATTTTACGTGGAATCCTTTTTTTTTACTATTTTGATAGTTTTCAAAATATTTTGCAGTATTGAACGGTTCTTCGAAAGGAAATAATTTGCTTTTTTTTCGATCTTTAAAATATTTTGCACGTTTAAAGAATCTTTAGGTGATGTTGAATAATCTTTTTTTCGGTAGTATTTCGATAGCTTCTAAGATATTTTGAAGAATTAACGGTTGTTCGAAGGAAATAATTTACATCTTTGAAATATTTATATTTAACCGTTTGAAGAGTTTTTTTCGCAGGGATTTAATGATTCTTAGAGAACTCCTTTTTTCGCCTTTTCCGATTTTGTTGTCCTCTTTCAGGAATGAGGAAGGACGAGGTGAAGGTTCAGATTGAAGAAGGGCGTGTGTTACAGATCCACGGCGAGCGTACCAAAGAGGACGTACAGAACAATGACAAGTGGCACCGCGTGGAAAGACAACATGGTAGCTTCATGCGCCGCTTCCGACTGCCAGATAATGCCAAGCTGGACGAGGTGAAAGCAACCATGGAGGACGGGGTGCTGACTGTGACGGTGCCCAAGGCGCCTCACCCCAAGCCGGAGGTCAAGGCAATCGACATCAACTGTAGCGGGTGAGAGCAACGAGGAATAAACACCAAGACGATGGTAATGCTTTTCATACATGCGGTACCCGTATATACGTATAAACTTATTTCGTGGTCATATACGTCGTTTAAGGTAATTTTACTACTATGTAAATAACTTATGGCGTGGTCATATACGTAGATGAAAGTAATTTTACTATTATGATGTAAATAACGTACGTGCAGTCTTCGTTTCGTTGCAACTTTTCAAGTTGAGAACTTAAAAGTTCATGTAACTGTTTGAAGTTAGTTAAATATTGTTTTCATGAACCTTTCTAAAGCTTTCAATTAAAGTTTATATAAATGTTTGAATTTAATTTTTAAATATTGTTTTCATGAACCTTTCTATAAAGCTTAAATTTTATTTAATACCATTAGCTTTCTTTTTGAAAACTCAAGCAATTAATTAAACAAAATTAATTTCATTTAATATGAATAAAAAAATAGAGTTGTTTTAATATGGATAAACATCCATATTAATATAAATAATAAAGATGAAGTTCATGGATAAAGATGATTTAGGAAAGATCTCGTGGTGGGGAAATATTAACAATGTATCATTTTAATATGAATAAACATCCATATTAAATAAAGATGAACTTTTATAAAACTTATTTTATTTTATTTTATCCATATCCAATAAATTAGTTTATGAAACTTTTAAACATGGATAAAATATTTTATGAATCTCTTAAACAAAGTTTTGCCAAAAGAATGCTCTTATAAATATGGATAAATTATTTTATGAAACTTTTAAACAAAGTTTTGCTACTGAATGCTCTTATAAGTATGGAATATGGAATATCGATAAAGATGATTTACTATTTAATATATTGAAATATTGAAATATGGATAAAGTATTTTTCAATCATCCAACCCATATCCAATAAATTATTTTATTAAACTTTTAAACAAAATTTAACCACTGAATGCTCTTATAAATATGGAAAAAGTTTTTTAATTCATATACCATATTTTTTTCTGAGGCCCTAAACAATAAATTATTGTATTATTTTTTTACGATTTTAGGATTTTTTTACGATTTTAGAAATTTTTTGAAGAGAGTTTCACTGCTCGAGTACTGTTATAGGTTCAATTTACTACGACACTACTTTATCTTATTAATGAAAAATCACAATTGATAGGCGTCTTTATTAAATCAAAATTTTTAGGCGTCTTTATTTTTTTCTTCTATTAATATTAAATACCAGTTCATACAAACTGAGTAAATATCTCCCTAACTAAATATCTCCTTATATATTATTAATCAAAATTCAAATCAAATTTCAAAATTGATAGGCTAATTATGGATTCAATTTACTACAGAGTAAATATCTCCCTATATATTATTACAATTGAGTAAATATGTCAAAATTCAAAATTGATAGGCTAATTATAGATTCAATTTACTACGATACTATTTTATGCTATTAATCAAAAATAAAATTGATAGGCTAATTATGGATTCAATTTATTACGATACTCTTTTATCTCTTTTATAAAAAAATTGATCTCTTTTATAAAAAAATGATAGGAGTATTTATTTTTTATTTATTTATTTTTTATCTCTTTTATATTATTAATCAAACATAAAAAAATATAAAATATAAATTTATATTTTTTTTGAATCTAGGATAATCTGTAACAACTTAGGCTAGGTGCAACAACCTGGAAGCCACACTCTTCTAGTCAAGACACAACTCAAGACACAACTGGTCAAACGTGCAAACGTGGCAAACAAACGTGCAACACGCTGCACTGTTCTAGCCAAGACACAATCGGTCAAATGTAAACTCAATGAGATTTGAACCCTCATCTCGTGGGTTTCACCCAGCGAAATTCACTACTAAACTTCAAATTTCTTTATACTTTTTAACCACATGGTAAATCGGTAACTGTCGGGCCTAATCTAGGAGAGACCTAGGGTTGGGTCAAACCTCATATCACTGTATAAAATTTCTTTCTATTTTTTAACCACATGGTGAATCGGTAACTGTCGGGCCTAATCTAGGGGAGATCCAGGGTCGGGTCAAACCTCATAGCTGCCACTATAACAGCAAGAGCATAAACAACCACCTGCAAGTCGGGTATATTAACTGTCGGGCCTAATTTAGGGGAGACCGAGGGTCAGGTCAAACTTCATAGCTCGCACTATAAGTTATAACACCAAGAGCATAAACAACCACCTGCAAATCGGGTATACTAAGTTCCTATGATTTTAGCAAGAGTAGACTCATGAGAAAGGGGAATCTGCCCCTCTAGCCGCCACCACATAGCTACCACTATAACACCAAGAGCATAAACAACCACCTGCAAGTCGGGTATACTAACTGTCGGGCCTAATCTAGGGGAAACCGAGAATCGGGTCAAACCTCATAGCTGCCACTATAACACCAAGAGCATAAACAACCACCTGCAAGTCAGGTATACTAAGTTCCTATGATTTTAGCAAGAGCAGACTCACGGGAAAGGGGAATCCACCCCTCTAGCTGCCACCACAGCAGGTCATTGTACTCAATGAGATTTGTATTTCAGTCTGCTTGGGCTTCGCCCATGTGAATTACCGTCAAACCACACATCACTGTACATAAAATTTCTTTTACATTATTAATCAAAAATAAAAAAATTGATAGGGGTCTTTATTTTTATTTTTTTGATAAACCAAAAATTGATAGGCGCCTTTACTTTTATTTTTTTTTCCCTCTCATGCTGGCTTCTATTAATATTAAAGATCAATATCAATTTACTACGATACTATTTTATATTATTAATAAAAAAATACTACTTTATATTATTAATCAAAAATAAAAACTGACCTCTTTATTTTTATTTTTTTCCTCCAACGTTGGCTGCTATTAATATTAAAGACCAGTACATACTGAGTGAATATTGTTAAGTGTGAAGCCAAATTCACGCAGTATTCTACATCCTTCTACATTAGATTTTCCTAGATCTCCGGGATTCTAGATCCTCCTCCGCCAGTAGCTTCTAGATCATTCCAGACCTCCATCTGAATCACACAAAGGATTCTAGATCCTTCTTCTGCCTCTATAAACTTGTAATTTCTCTGGCCAAGGAAAGCAAGTCAAGGCCCAAGCCTGTTATGTAATGCAAAGTGATTTCTGTTCTCCAGTGATTTTTTTATCTATTCCGTTGTTTCTGACTGAGTAATCTTGTTGTTTCTCCATTTGTCTGTCTCTGTGAATTATTCTTTGCTATTGTCGTCTATGTCTCTAAGTATAAATCCGATGTGTTATGTATGTTCTGAACTAACAATATTCTAGATCCTTCTAGATTAGATTTTTCTAGATCTCCATGATTCTAGATCCTCCTACACCCCAGTAGTTTCTAGATCATTCCAAATCTCCATCTGAATCACACAAAGTATTCTAGGTCCTTCTTCTACCTCTATAAATTTGTAATTTCTCTAGCCAAGGAAAGCAAGCCAAGGCCCAAGCTTGTTATGTAATGCAATGCGATTTCTGTTCTCCAGTGATTGTTTTATCTATTCCGTTGTTTCTGACTGAGTAATCTTGTTGTTTCTCCATTTGTCAGTCTCTGTGAATTATTCTTTGCTATTGTTGTCTATGTCTCTGCTTATAAATCCGCTATGTGTTATGTATGCTCTGAACTAACAACTGGTATCAGAGCTAGGTTCGAATATCCACCGTGCAAGCCGCTTAGTGCATCGCCTTGCTTTGGCAACGTTCGTTAAAATGTTGGTTGTTACCCCTGGAGCTGTTGAAGGATCTGTCCAGGAAATAACTGAGGAACGCTAGAACTACAAGACAGTTGCTGCAAGAAAAGCAAGGTCGTGGATCTATGTTGACACGTGTTGCTGGAGTTTGAAAAGTGGAGATTGGAGTTAAAACATGGTGTTTGTAAGTTTTTTTTTGCTGCAAGAAAAGCAAGGTCATGGATCTATGTTGACATGTGTTGCTGGAGTTTGAAAAGTGGAGATTGGAGTTGAAACATGGTTTCGTAAGTTTTTTTTTGTTTTTTATTACATCAACTTGCTGAATACGTCAAGGTTTTTCTCAAACAACAATGTATGTGAAAATGGAAAAAGGTTAAAACATTATATATGTTTTATATTATTATGAAAACATATAATATAAGTTGGAATTATTGAAAGTATATTTCAAAAAGGAGAGGAATTTGAAAAAGGGTATTTTAAAGGAGGAAGGTCATTATTACTAAATTTTAAAGAGTAATAATTAAAGTTTTATTTTTAAGTGGAGTTTTTTGTGTTTTGAGGCGTGAATTTGATTGAAAATGGAGTCAACAGTTACAGATATGGAGAAGTTGAGCAGGGCTAGATTTGCCCTATGGAAATCACAGATGAAGGATATACTGATTTTAAAGGATCAGTATTTGTCAATTGAGGGCACAACAAAGAAACCCTCATCGATGACAAATGAAGAGTGGAATAAGCTAGATAGAAAGGTGATTGCAACAATCCGCCAATATTTAGCAATGGAAGAAGAAATGAACTCTTTGCAGGAAAATAAAACTTGGGAGTTGGTAAACCTCCCAAAAGGTAGAAAGGCTCTACAAAACAAATGGGTGTATAGGATTAAGCATGAAGGTGATGAAAAGAAGGAGATGTATAAAGCAAGACTGGTGGTGAAAGGTTTTGCCCAAAAAGAAGGTATTGACTTCACTGAAATTTTCTCACCTGTTGTTAAAATGTCATCCATTAGAGTCATTCTTGGTCTAGTTGCTACTTTAGACCTAGAATGTGAACAGTTAGATGTAAAAACCGCTTTCCTTCATGGTGAATTGGAGGAAGAAATTTATATGGAGCAGCCAAAAGGCTTCATAGAAAAAGGCAAAGAAGTCCTTGTTTGTAGGTTGAAGAAGAGTCTCTATGGGTTGAAACAGGCACCTTGACAATGGTACAAGAAATTTGATTCATTCATGTTGGAACATGGTTTTCAGAGGTTGGAAGCTGACCATTGTGTCTATATCAAGAGGCATGATCAAGGAAAGTATATCATATTATTTTTATATGTGGATGACATGTTGATTTTTGGGCATGATAAGAATAAGATCAATAGGTTGAAGAAAAATTTGGGTAGCAAATTTGCAATGAAGGATTTGGGACCAGCACAACCGATATTGGGCATGCAGATTATGCGTGACAGGAAAAAAAAAAGGTTGTGGCTGTCACAGGAAAAATATATCAAGAAGGTGCTTGACAGGTTTAATATGAAGGATGCCAAGCCAGTTGGTACACCCCTTGTAGCCCACTTCAAGCTGAGTATTGAATTATGTCCTAGTAATGACAAAGAGAAAGAAGAGATGAGCAGAATTACTTATGCTTCAGCAGTTGGCAGTTTGGTATGCCATGGTATGCAGACGACCAGACATTGCATATTCAGTGGGAGTAGTGAGCAGGTTCCTTACCAATCCAGGCAAACAACATTGGCAAGTAGTAAAATGGATTTTAAGGTATCTCAAGGGTACTAGTCATTATTGTTTATGTTTTGGTCATGATGAGACTATGCTTGAAGGATTTACAGATGTAGATATGGTTGGAGATATGAATACTAGAAATTCCACTATAGGTTATTTGTATACATTTGCAGGTGCAACAGTATCTTGGGTGTCAAGGCTATAAAGAATAGTAGCCCTATCTACAATAGAAGCAGAGTACATAGCTGCAACAGAAGCTTGTAAAGAGATGTTGTGGATGCAGCAATTCCTAAGAGAGATAGGAATAAAGCAGGACAAGTATGTGTTATATTGTGATAGTCAGAGTGCCATTCACTTGGCGAAAAACCCATCATTTCATTCAAAAACCAAGAACATTGACTTAAGTTACCATTGGATCCGGCATGTGTTGGAGGAAGAACAGTTATCCTTGGAAAAGATCCATATAGATAGGAACCCTGCTGATATGCTCACTAATATTTTACCACTAAATAAACATGAGTTATGTAGAGGCATGGTAGGACTCAGTGTGACTTGATGACTCTTATTTTGCTTTAAGTGGGAGATAGGTATTAGATCCAAAGGTCTCGAGTTCGAAACACACCTGGCTCGGTTTGAGGGGGGAGATTATTGCGCTCCCCATTAATGGCGGTGTTGATCCAACGCTCCTGTGTGTTTCGTGGCATGTGCTTAAATCTAGCGATGTGTCTATTTACTAACACCTGTGGGTTTTGGTGTAACGACAATTGTGACTCCAACAAATATCTCCATGCTATGAAGTGAGTAAATATCTCCATGAATTGAGTGAATATATCCATGCTATGACCATGCTATGACCATGCTATGAACTGAGTGAATATCTCCCTGCTATGACCATGCTATGAAGTGAGTAAATATCTCCATGAACTGAGTCAATATCTCCATGCTCTGCACTGAGCGAATATCTTTATGCTATGAACTGAGTAAATATCTCCATGCCTCATAGCAATTGTATAAAAAAAAATTGCAAATTGAGTAAGTAAATATCTCCATGCATCATAGCAATTGTATCAAAAAATTGCAATGAACTAAGTAAATATCTCCATGCCTCATAGCAATTGTATAAAAAAAACTGCAAATTGAGTAAGTAAATATTTCCATACAGCATAGCAATATTGCAAATTGAGTGAGTAAATATTTCCATGCATCATAGCAATTGTATCACTGAGTGAATAGCAATTGGATCAAAAAAACTGAAATTGCAAATTGAGTAAGTAAATATCTCCATGCATCATAGCAATTGTATAAAAAAAAAACTGCAAATTGAGTAAGTAAATATCTCCATACATCATAGCAATTATATCAGTGGGTGAATATCTCCATGCTATGAAGTGAGTGAATATCTCCATGAAATGAGTAAATATTTCCATGCTATGAATTGAGCGAATATCTTCATGCTATGAACTGAGTAAACTGAATAAATATCTTGATGCTATGAACTAAGTAAATATCTCCATGCCTCAGAGCAATTGTATAAAAAAAACTGCAAATTGAGTAAGTAAATGATGGGTCCAGCCCTTTACACCTGTGGATTAACAATTAACTGTTGATTGAATTATTATTAATTGTGGTTGGTTGAATTTATGGTGTTGTAATATGGTTTAATTGTTCTAAGGACAAGTGTCTTGGCCTTGGGGCTCGTTCCTTCCTACCTCTTACCATACCCACAAAACCCTAAGCTGGGTCATTTCACTGTTGTTTCACTATGTTGCTTGCGAGGTGAGGTCTCTAGTTCTTTCACTCTGCTGCTCCGCGAAAATGAGGGTGTTGGCTCTGGTTGCTTTACATGGGGTTCATTTCACTAACCCTGGGCATGCATTCCTCTGAGGGCTTCCACCTGCGTGTGCTGACAATGCTTCTAGTTCTGAGCTCGGTTTCGAGACTCTGGGTCTGGAACCCTTGGTCTCGATCTTTGGTTTCAATTTTTCTCAGCTCTGGTTACGTTCTTAGTTGTAGGATTTTGTTATATGCTATTATTATCAATGAACTTGCTCCACTATTTGATTATTCACTTGGTTCTTGTCACAGGTTATGGTTGAGGAGTGGCTCGGCTCTCGGCTCTCATTCAACGGTTATCCAGAGGTAAGTCCTCTCTCTGTGCTAGTCTTTTCTACCTGGTTTTCCTCTATCGCTGACTGTTCTTGCTCCTTGTGGGCAGTGAGCACTTTGCGGCCATAACTTTAGTCCATGGCTTCTCCTCTGGTTCGCACAGACTCGGCTCTCTCAGTGAGGTCCTTGGTAACCTCTTCCTCTGTTTTCAAACCTGTATCTATGGTTTCGTTTTGTTGGTTCTAATGGATTGCTTGTTGACCATGCAAGTGTGTGATTGGGCTCTGTTTGTTGACCTCACACCCTGACTCCTATGCTCGAAATGGGTAGGGTCGCTCCTTGATAGTTCTTTATAGGGTTTTATGGGTGTGTAGTCGAGGTTTGGCTTCGGCCTTACTGTGGTTGCAGCCTCGTTGTGTGTTTATGCTTTTGATGTTCAACTTATATTTTATAATATTATCAGTCCTGTGGTGACCTGATGTTTGTATTTGCACTGTTAATGGAGGAACCTTGTTCTCAGGGCTTGCCTGTGCTTGGTGACTGTATTTTGGACTGTTGATATTCGATACTGATATATATATATATATATATATATATATATATAATATATATATATATATATATATAATATATATATATATATATAATAATATTATATATATATATATAATATATATATATATATATATACAGTGGTTTCATTTTATAATTAAATAGAAATGAAAAGGATTTGAATTATGTTGGTACTTGTGAATGTTCGCTTATTCCTTCGATAGTGATCTTCTAGTTTCTTCTGAAAACCCGCTACGTTATCTTGTTGAACCTGTATGGATGCTCTTCTTGCTTATGCGCTTGTTGTTCACTGTCTGTCATCATTATGCTATGGAAAAGAAAAATGAATTTAACTGAATTACACAGAAAGATACTTAAGTTGCAATATATATGGGTTCAGATGTATTTGTCCTTCAGAATGTTTATGTGCTTCTCTCTGTTCAATACTATGATGGTTAAAAGATTACAGTCGTTGTTTCCTTTTTCTGTTTTGTAAATCACTGGATAGTTATCAAACTACAAATAGTTACATTTGGTTATTTCTGGATAACTGTCCTTTCTTGACTATAATCTAAAAGTAAAGTTTAAATAAAACTAAAAATAAAAAGAACGTAAGCAAAAACTAAGAGTGGGCCGAGACATTCGTTCCTAGAAATTTAAATGAAATAAAAACTAACTGAAACATATCTGTTTGCAAAGACAAACACTCCAGCCATGACCTCCCTGAGCTGGATGCTCCTGCATCAGGCTCCCGAGGTAGATGAAAATTCATGGCTCTAGTCCATGAGCTCCTCGATAGAATACCCTGCACGTTGTATCTGTCCTATGTCAAGCCATGAACTATCCTTAATAGGGCGGTTCTTCCACTTGATGAGGTACTGTAGGTACCCCTTTCTTTGAGTCTGCCTGGCCACTTCTGTATCGAGGATTCCTTTGATTTCAAGTGGCTGAGTTGAAGGCATTAGTCTCATCCATGAACTACTCTCTTCCTAGGTATCCCGCTTTGGCTACGCCGAACTGTCCTCTTCTGGACTGGCAGTGTATGGGAATAAATCTGCCACATTAAAGATGGGTGATATTCCTATACCTGGAGGCAATTGTAGCTCATAGGCATTTGCAGAAACTTACGCAGAATTTTACAAGGTCCAATTTTTTTGAATTTCAGCTTATTGTATTCGCCCTTAGGGAATCTTTCCTTGCACAGATGCGCTAGAAATTGATCCCCTACATTAAATTGTACCTCCTATCATTTCAGATCTACTTTCTGTTTGTACCTTTGACTGTTGTCCTATAATTTTGACTTCACTTGCTCATGTAGGTCGTTAATTGTTCTTGCAAAGTCTTCCCCGTTAGCACTTCTTCTTTCTAATTGTCCCAAATCTCGTAGCTCATGCACTCCTTGAGGATGCATTCGATATAAGATCTTGAAAGGACTACTTCCTATGCTTCGATTTGGTGAATCATTGTAAGAAAATTCTGCTTGGGCAAGTACACAATTCCACATTCGTGAATTTTCCCCAACTAGACTCCGCAGTAGGTTTCCTAAGCTTTTGTTCACTACCTCCGTCTGCCCATCAATTTGTGGGTGATAAGCGTAGCTGAAATTTAACTTCGTATCCAACTTTTTCCACAAGGTGCGCCATAAATGTCCTGTGAATTTCACATACCTGTCGGAAATAATGGACTTGGGTAAGCCATGCAATTTGACAACTTCAGTGAAAAACAAGTGTGCTACATGGGTAGCGTCACTAGTTTTCCTGCAAGGGATGAAATGTGCCATCTTTGAGAATCGGTCCACCACCACCATGATGGAATCAAAACCCCACTATGTTTTTGGAAAACCCATGACAAAGTCTAGATTGACTAAATCCCACGGTCTGTTTGGAATAGGCAAGGGTGTATACAACCCCGTGTCCTGACTGTGCCCTTTCGCCAACTGACATATCTTACACCTGATCACATATCGCTACGCGTCTCTTCGCATCTTTGGCCAGTAATAGAAATGACTGAGCTGATCCAAGGTCTTATCAATGTCGAAATGTCCAGCTAGACCTCCACTATGTTTTTCCTGGATGATGTTCTCCCTCATCGAACATTTTGGAACACACAGTTGTCCTCCCTTGAATAGCAACTCCTCCTGTAAGTTATAGTCTAGCCATGGGCTATTGTTCCTCAACAAAGGATTCTGGCAGGCTTCATAAGCCTCCTTGAAATCTACATCTATTTGATACAAGTCCTTCAAGTGTTCAAATCCCAACACTTGTATCATGCTCTCCTGCAAGATTAAAACTCTTCTACTTAGTGCATCTGCTACCTTGTTCTCTTGACCACTGATATGATTCAATACGAATGTAAAACTCTGCAAGTACTCCACCCATTTTGTGTGTTTATGATTCAGCTTATGTTGCTGCATAACATACTATAATGCAAAATTATCAGAAAACAAGACAAACTCATTACCCAACAAATAATGTCTCCAATGCTTCAAGGCTTGGATGACAACATAAAACTCCTTGTCATAAGACGTATACGTTTGCCTAGTTTCATTTAATTTTTTGCTGAAATAGGCTATTGGTTTGTCTTCCTGGCTGAGTATGGCTCTAATGGTTGTACCACTGGCATCACAACGAACTTGGAAAAGTCTGTTGAAATCAGGCAACCTCAAAATTGGCTTCTCAGTGATCCTCTTCTTCAATATTTGGAAGCTCCTCTCTACAGCTTCAGTCTAAGGAAAAGGCTGACAAGCCTTTTTGATGGTATCCAACATAGGTGCGCAAATTCCACTAAAATTATTTATAAACTTACAATAGAAACTTGCCAACCTGTGAAAACTTTTAACTTCGAATAGACTTTTAAGGGATGGCCAACTAAGTATAGCTGCAACTTTTTCTGGGTCCATTTTTAGCTCATTTTCTACAATCACAAAACCCAAATAGACTAATTCCTTTTGAAAAAAAGAACATTTTTTCAAATTTATTAGAAACTTGTTTTGTTGCAACTTCTCTAGAACATATCAAATGTGTCGAAAATGTTCCTCCTTGGTCTTGCTGAAAATCAGTATATCGTCAAGATACACAATTACAAATTTCCCAATGAACTCCTTCAACATCTTGTTCATCAGGCTCATGAAAGTACTAGGGGTGTTACTTAACCCAAATGGCATCACCAGCCATTCATACAATCCTTCATTAGTTTTGAAAGCTATTTTCCATTCGTCCCCTTCTCTTATTCTAATCTGGTGGTTTCCACTCTTCAAATATATCTTCAAAAAATATGCTACTCCACTCAAGCAGTCCATCATGTCATCCATTCGTGGCAATGGAAACCTATACCTGATAGACATTTTATTTATTTCTCATGAATCTGTACACATCCGCCACTCGCCTCCTTTCTTGGGAGCTAAAACTGTCGGAACTACACATGGACTTAAACTTTCTCGTATCAAGCCTTTGTCCAACAATTCCTATACCTGCTTCCTGATCTCTTCGTTGTCCGTAGGACTCATCCGGTAAGCAGCTTTGTTCAGTAAACTAGATCTAGGGATGAAATCTATGTGATGACTGATACTCTGCTTTGGTGGTAATTTATCTTGTAAATCATCCGCCACAATGTCGTTGAATTCCTGCAACAAATCCTAGATTTCTTTAGGTAAGTCGGAAATTTCATTGTGTAAAAGCACTGCTCTCGATTTCCTTACAATAGCATACTTTACCTCGTTATCTTCAATCTATTTTAGAAATTCTTTTCCACCCACTAGCAACACTTTTGTCCCACTAGTTTCTGCTATTTCTTCTTCCTTGATGGGTACTAGCATATGCTTAATCCCATCCTTGAAAAGCTTGTACCAATTTGTTTTCCCATCATAAACAACTTTTCGGTCATACTGCCATGGTCTACCTAGCAGAATATGACACATGTCCATGGGCATGATGTCACAAATCACTTTGTCCCAATACTTGCCAATATGGAATTCCACCTCACACTTCTCATTAACTAGCAGTTGGTGACCCTTCTGTAACCAAGACACCTTATAGGGAGTTGGGTGCTTCAACCTTTTCAAACCCAATTTCTCCACCATCTCTATTGCAACCAGATTATCAATGCTTCCATTGTCTATAATTAGTTTGCGGCATTTTCCATGTGACTTGCACATAGTCTGGAACAATGCCTTTCTTTGGGTTTGTTGAGATGTCTCCTTTGCTGGTTTCAGCAGTACCTTATTCAAGACTAAGGCCTCTCCTATCTCTAGTACGTTCTCTACCTCTTGAGGCGGTGCTTGTGCTTCCTCTGTTTGAGCAACATATGCTCCTCTTTTACTAGCTTGTTCTCCTTTAGGACATTCAAAGGATTTGTGCCCCCATTTGTGGCACTTGTAACACTGGTAGGTAGCTCCTCTGCCCCTGCCATTACCTCTTCCTCTCTGGTATGGCCTTCCTCCCCTAGTGCTACCTTCCTTTTCTGTTGTCCCTGAGGTCTTTGAGCTACTGCCCTCTTCACTGTTGTTGGCAGTCCTTCCTCTGCCAAAGGATTGTCCTTTCCCTCTGCGAGTTCCACGTCCTCTCCTGGAATTCTGCTTCCTTGAGATATTTTCTTCTACCTTTAAGGCACTTTGGTATGCTTCCTCTATGGTTTTTGGAGAAAGAATACTTATCTCGTCCAATATCTCCAACCATAGGCCATTCATAAACCTTGTTGTCTTTTCTGGGGTGTCTTCAGTATAAGCAGCTCTCAGATTCACCCGATAAAATTCTTTGGTATATTCTTTCACCGTCATTCCTCTCTACTTCAAATTCTGCACCTGCCGATACAGAGCAATCTGGTAATCTTTGGGAAAAAACTTACCCTTCATCTTGGCAACCATTCTAGTCCACTTTTTAATGAGTAACTTATTTAATCTTCTCCTCTCTGCTTGGACATTGTCCCACCATAAGGTCGCATGTCCTTTCAACTTGGTGGCAACGAATTTAACTTTTCTATCTTCGCTGATCTCCTCACATTCAAAGTATTTGTCTAGCTCACTAATCCAGTCCAACAGCACTTCTGTGGAAAAACTACCATCATAGTTTGGAATCTCAGGCTTTGGCTTACTGCTAGCCAACAAAAATGACCTTAACAATTTGATTTTAGGTCCTTCCTCATCTAATCCATCTATCGTAACTACAACTTCTTCATCATTGTTGTCCCCTACTTCCGGATCCCTTCTCCTTCTTGCTTCTACTATCGCCAAATGGGCATTTAGGATCCTAATCTCTTCTCTCAATCCTTCATCTACTATTCTTCGAATAGCTTTTCCACAACCTCTTCTTTTGGCTTCCATTTTTTAAAGAAAAACAATTAACTGTAACTTGCTTTGATACCAAAATTGATGGGTCCAGCCCTTTACACCTACAGATAAAAAATTAATTGTTGATTGATTTATTATTAACTATGTGGTTGGTTGACTTTATGGCATTGTACTATGGTTTAATTGTTTTGAGGACAAGTGTCTTGGCCTTGGGGCTCCTTCCTTCCCACCTCTTACCATACCCATGAAACCCTAAGCTGGGTCATTTCACTGTTGTTTCACTATACTGCTTACGAGGTGAGGTCTCTGGTTCTTTCACTCTGTTGCTCCGTTAAAATGAGGGTGCTGGCTCTAGTTGCTTTACAAGGGGTTTGTTTCACTAACCTTGGGCATTCATTCCTCTGAGGGCTTCCACCTGCATGTGTTGACAATTCTTTCGATTCTGAGCTCGGTTTTGAGGCTCTGGGTCTAGAACCCTTCGTCTCGGTCTCTGGTTTCAATTTTTCTCGGCTCTGGTTACGTTCTCGGTTGTAGGCTTTTGTTATACGATGTTGTTCTCAATGCACTTGCTCCACTATTTGATTATTCACTTGGTTCTTGTCACAGGTTATGGTTGTAGAGTGGCTCGACTCTCGGCTCTCATTCGGCGGTTATCCAGAGGTAAGTCCTCTCTCCATGCTAGTCTTTTCTGCCCCATTTTCTTATGTCATTGATTGTTCTTGCTCCTTGTGGGCAGTGAGCACTTTGCGACCGTAACCTTAGTCCATGGCTTCTCCTCTGGTTCACACAGACTCGGGTCTCTCAGTGAGTTCCTTGGTAACCTCTTCCTCTATTTTCAAACCTGTATTTTTGGTTTCGTTTTTCTGGTTCTGTTAGGATTCCAAGAAACTCTCCTAGGTTGTAGCTCGGAGATGCTTGGTAACATATAAATTCAACTATTGTTGTATGTTTAATGGAAGGAATGATGGTCTGGTTCAATCCAGATAACCACTTCTACTTTGTTTCACTCCAGACATGCATGAACACCCTCAGACTACAAGGCATTAGACCACCAATGCTCATAGTTTTAGATATTAGGTGACTATCGAGAATACTAACCACACCAGCAGATACACAAGACCATGTGATGGCCTACTTCAACTAGTAAAGAAACCTACAGATCTAATCTATTAATGCAAAGACAGGATGACAGCTCCCCTGCATTAAATAGAAAGAAACCTGAGCAGCCTATTCAATGATACATACAAAATTTTAACACAGAGATAAGATTACAGTTATCTAGTGCTAAACATCAAAAGATCAAGAACACAACATATCAGGCACAAGCTTGGAATAGAGGAAAATGGATAGTGAGCAGTTAACAACAACATAAGCTTGTATTAGCTGAAAATGAAGATGAGACGCTGCAAGTGACAAAATGTCTACAGTCTCCAGAAGTTGAACCTTACATCAAATGCCAACCTTGATTACATCTTGCTTCTAGATATTTATAAGTTTACAATATTATGGCACTTAGCCGTTTTAGCCATGGAGGGGTCATAATTGATCACTAACTGCATTTAACCATCTGATGGAGTCTCTGAATGTGTTTGCTTGCTTTAGTGGGTGAATACGATCTATTCAGGTGTTGTGCTGTCCTTTTAGGCTGTTGGAGCGCTCGTACTAGTGGAGTCCATGACTGATAAATTTAGTTATAGGGTCATGCTTGTCCTTTTCTCCATTCAACAATGCTTTTTGTTAAATATTGTTGTTGGGGGTCTAACTGTGACTGAAGATGGTGAAGCTGGTCATCTCCTTCTTCGAGCAACAAAGTGGTCAGAGGATGTGGAATGCATGGGTAGGTGGGCGATTTGGGTGAGCGAGAAGAACGACTGTCAGATTAGGGAGATGAATGCCGGAGATGGCTCGACGGAGGCTATTAGCCGAGATGAGAGCGGGGTGATTCGGGTGGTTGGATCTTAAGTAGACAGCTCAAATGGTCATCGGGTTACAGAGCTGCATGGACGTTTAACGAGCGGGGCGGATTGGTCAGGTGGTAATGGTATTCATCGCACCGCTTTCGAGCATTAAGCAGTAAATGCCTGGGGTCGAGCGATTCCATTCAACGATTGAAACGTAGCCGTGGATGAGAGATAAAAAATTCTCTCGTTGCATGCTATCACTCGATTACGTTTCCGGCGCGATGAGAGCGAAGACTGTCAGATCTTGGTGGGGATGATCTCACGGTGGGGAGTTGTGGAGCGGGTCGCCTTTATCGGGTGCGACGGGAGCCATTGGATCGATAGGGCGATCAATGGTGGGGATGCAGCGCGACGAGTTATGAACACGCGAAGAAATATGGTAGGGTTTTATGGTAGGTTTGGGGTTTTGCACTCGGGGCTAAAGTCAAAGGGGGTTATTTTGTCAAGTTTAGGAGGCAAATAGGGAAATGGAGATGGAGGAGAGTAAGCGAGGTAGAAGGAAAGAAGAGAAGAGTGACCAAGAAACCCCTTCTTTGGACATAACAATCAGGCCATAATCCTTTATGATCTTAGAATATCAATGTTGCATAACAGAGCTAACACTGGCTCCTTCCAGGGATGAAATCCTCCCTGTGAGGTTTCAAGAACTGTAGACCACTGCCTTTCACACAAAAACAAGATCAACAATATTTCCTAGTGTTCCATTGGGCATGGAGTCTAATTAAGCCTACACTAAAACTTGTAAAAAGAACATATTTACAATGCTGAGGCCTAAAGGCCTCAAACAACATAAATCTTCAAAAGCCGCCCATTAACTGAGCCATCAAAAATTGTTTCTCTTTCCATACTTTGCAGCATGAAAGTGTTGTTCCCCTGGATCTGAGCAATGACAAAAGGTCCAGTACACAGAGCATTGAACTTCCCATGATTGCCTTTCTGTCAAAGGCTTCCTTGATTATCTTTTGATGTGCTGCTAACTTTTCAATCAATTGATCTCTAATCTGATGCACTTCGGCCAAGTCACTAATCCTCTTTGCCATGTCATTTTCCTCATTTTTCTCTTCCTAGAAGAACTTGGCTACAAGGAGGGTCAGCTGAATTAGGAATATAGCTTCAGTGCCATATACCAGCTTGAACGGAGAATTCGCAGTAGATTTCTTGGTGGTCACCCTATCAACCCACAATGAAAACTTTAGTTTGGAATCCCAGTTTCTTTTGTTGTCTTCCAACAGCTTTTTGATTGTCCTTATCAAGCTCTTATTGGATGATTCTGCTAGACCATTACCTTGAGGGTAATATGAGGTGGAATGAACTAGCTTAATACCCATTGAGTCACACATGTCCACCAACTCTTTTGCCCTAAAGGTCGCTGCATTGTCTGTAACTAGTTTGTGTGGATAGCGATACCTGGTGAAAATATTTTTAGTCAAAAACTTCATGACCGCATGGTGATCAGCTTTCCTAGTAGGGATGGCCTCGATCCATTTAGTGAAGTATTCAATGGCTACTAAGATCCATCTGTGCTAGCCACTGGAATGTGGGTTAATTTCCCCTATGAAATCCAAACCCTACTGCTGGAAAGGGCCACTGGCATGTATTAGCTTCAAGGGTAAGGACTTCAACTGCTATTTTCTTTCAAACCTCTAGCACTTGTCACAAGACTTTACAAATGAAAAGACATTAGAAAACAAAGTGGGCCAATAATACCCAGCTCTGAGGATCTTGTGGGATGTGGTTTTCCAATAGTGATGTCCTCCACAGATGCTAGAATGAAACTGATGCATGACCCCCATGGATTGTTCTTTGTCCAGACATCTTAAAAGGATTCTAGATGGATTCTTCCAATACAACAAGTTTTCATGAATGCAATAATTGGCTGCTCTGAGCTTAATGGTTTTGGCTTGGCTTGAACTTAGGCCTGGAGGAACTTCTAGCTTCAACAAAAATTGAGCTATTGTAGAATACCATTCACAAGAAGCTAGATTTTCAGCCAATGACTGGTCGTGTCCTACTGTTGCTTCTTATGTCTGTCTATCATGAGAACTTGTACTTATCCAATTCATGTCCAACATCCTGCAATTTTCTTCAGCCATCAGCTTGGCAAGGCCTTGACCTTTGATGAGCTTGGTGGGCTTTAATTCTATGTTGAATTCAATAAGCTTGGCAATCCATTTAGCCCTTCTTCCATCAACATCTGGCTATGTTAGGACATCCTTTACTAAAGTAGAGGGCACATATGCAATCACCTTGGAGTAAAGAATGTATATCCAGAAAGATTTCAAAGATTTGATAAGAGCATAAACCTATTTTTCAATGATATCATAGCTTAGTTTAGCATCCCTTAAGGTTTTACTGAAAAATGCCACTAGATGCTCTGAACCTTCATCATCTTTCTGCAATAAGACTGATGTAAGGGTGTCTCCGGAAGCAAAGGAGAAGATATGGAACTCCTTGATATAGTCTAGGCTGATTAGAGTGGGAGCTTCCATAATAGCTCCTTTGATGGCTTCAAAAGATCTTCTAGCTGCATCAGTCCATTTGATTTCTAATCCCTTTTTCAACATGGAGGTTATGTGTTTTACCAGTTCTGCAAAATTAGGAATAAACCTCCTTGCAAAATTTATTTTGCCCAGAAAGGATTGGATGTCCTTTTTTGATCTTGTTACAGACAAGGCCTATATTTCTTTCACTCTCTCTAGGTCAATTTTGACACCTGCAGCAGAAACAATGTGTCCCAAAAGCTTTCCCTCTTCCAAAGCAAATTGTGACTTCTTGGGATTTACTAATATCCCAAACCTTATGCACTTGAGAAAAACTTTCTTAAAATGTTGTAAATGACTTTGATGGCTGCTGGAGTACACTATTATATCATCCAGGTAGACAAGGACGAATTTGTCCTTCTCTCCTACAAATGTTATATCCATGGCTCTCTGAAAGGTAGCCCTAGCATTCATCAGCCCAAAAGGCATCTTAGAGTACATAAAAGTGCCCCAAGGAGTGGTGAAAGCAGTATTTTCTTGATCATATGGATGTACAACAACTTGATTATACCCTGAAAATCCATCCAGGAAAGACATCACTTTGGCTCCTGAGACTTTCTATAGCAAATGCTCCATCTTGAGCAGAGGATAATTGTCTTTTTTAGAGCATTTGTTCAAGTTTCTGAAATCAACACATAGCCTGATTTCTCCACTTTTATTCCTCACCACTACCAAGTTGGCTAACCACCTTGAATATCTCAGAGGAACTATGATTTTGGCAGCCAACAACTTCTTGATTTCCTTTTCAATTGGAGGGAGGAGCAAAGGATTTATGGGTCTCAACTCTTGTTTAAAAGGAATTGTGTCTTTCTCCAATGGGATCTTATGCTGGATGATATTTTTGTCATAAGTTTTAAGGTCGATGTATTCCTAGGCAAATACATTAGAAAATTGCTTCATTAAGGTGCAGTACTCAGAACTTTGGGTAGCAGACAAATGGGTGGACAGATTTATATACTTTGGATGATCTAGACTCCCTATGTTATGCCTATGGACTGTAGACTGATCTTCTTTTTGGGCAATCTTATGAGGCACATCATTATGGTCAAATAGCTTCTCTAGAGGCACTGGCCCTTTTGGTATATGATTGCTACGCAATTGAACAATACTGCCTTGGCCAATTCTGTTCTTTAGCTGGGGTTGGGGACTTTCCTCCAAGGTTTCATTCTCTTGATCAATTTTCATTTCAGAGAATTCATCAATGACTTGCAGAAACCTGTTTACTTCATCATCATCCTCAAAGACTTTCTAGTGTTGGACATTATCAGGCAAGGATGGTCTATATTTTATCTAAGCTTCATAAACCAACTTAGGAGGCATGGGAGGGATGAACATGCTAGCAGACATGGCAAGGGAATCAACAAGCTGATTTTTTACTCTAGGAATATATGAGATACAAAAACTATCAAAAGAATCTTTGAGTCTCCATACCTCATCTTTGTATGCTTTCAACCTCGGGTGTCTTGCTTGGAATGTTTTGTTCACTTGCTGAATGATGAGATCAGCATCTCCAAACACCTTTATGTTTCTGATTCCCATGTCTTTGGCATCGTTTAAGCCCAATATCAGAGCCTCATACTCTGCTATATTGTTGGTGACCTAAAAAGTCCGTTTGAATGACAAATGTGTTCTTTCTTGTTTTGGAGACACTAGCACCACTCCTGCTCCTGTAGTTTCCTTTGAACAGGCTCCATCAAAGAACATCTCCCAAGCCTGTGTAGGAATTTACAGGGTAAGTTCCTCAGACAAAATACCAAAAGGACACCGCTCACAAACAGATCACAGATCAATACACCAGTATTTTGACGTGGTTAAAACCCTTAGAGAGGGAAACAGTCCACGGCCTGCGCCAACGTGGCTACTACAGGCAATTTATTAATAAAAGAATGAAAATTTACATAAGCTTCTCTCATGCACGGTTAACCTACAAATGACCCTCCATGCGCTTTAAATAGAATTCATGGACCAATGGGTGTCAAGCCACGGATCAAGTGTCGGTAATACCGAGGAGAGAATGAACCGTCGGATCACTACATATCGTGACCGTCGGATTGTAAGTTACAAAATGTACAACGGTAAAGAAACACACTTTACCTAACTCTATACCTAACTCTATACTAGACCAAGTTGAACTTAACTATTCCTATGTGTCGGAATATCCTAACATCCCCCCTTAAGAACAACTTGGGATAGGATTGAAGGATTTACAAATATGACACAATAGGAGAAGGAAGGAGGCACTAGAGCCTATCCCCCCTTAGTGACAACTTCCTGAACTCCAAGCATATATCGAAGTTTAGTGAACTTCGCCTCTGTGAGAGCCTTGTGAAGATGTCTACAACCTGATCATCTGTTGAACAATATTGCACTTCAAGAACATGGTCATGAATGAGCTTTCTGATGAAGTGCAATGTGAAGTTCAATGTGTTTGCTGCGCTGATGCTGAACTGGATCTTTGCAAAGCTGAATGGCACTTTGATTATCACACCAAAGTGTAGTCGGATGCTGCTGCTCAAAGCCCAATTCTGATAGGATCTGACGAAGCCACAAGGCTTCCTTACTAGCTT